>NW_021025762.1:785449-812798 GCF_004153795.1 Camellia sinensis
TCCCTCGCTATTCTGATTTGTGAGCGTCAAAAAGCCTATGGCTTTGACATTCTTCTCTTGTTAAGAAAACAAATCTGAGTTTAAGTGGTATAACTCTTAACCTGTTTCATTGTAATAAAAGTCATGCTTAGGCATGCTCCTAGTTGCAAAATGCAGCCAAGCACTAGCCTAGCACCTTCCGCGTGGCTAGGCGAGGCAACATAAAGAAGGCCGAGCTTGGTGTGCTTAAGGTTCGCGACTACTTAAGGCAAAGTTAGGCGGAAGGTGCTGTGCCTGAAGGGCTTACATGTTATATTTTGCATTGCTTTATTTTTGTTCAAATATCACCAGTGATTTAAGTTAGTATAAGGTGTAACTACCAGGGATTATAGCTCTCAATTATACAAGGCAATACAATGGGTATTCAGCCCCAAAAACCAGTGTTCTGTTTGGTTGTTTACATTGTGCGGTCAGTTTGGCCCGTAGAAACAACAAACTGAGAAGTTTGGTTTGGTGTGAAAATCTGCCAAAATCCTAACCGAATCGAACCATGTTCATGTTAAGTTACTAATTTTCCCAAAAGCCTAAGCTGTTAGAAAATGGGTGAACAAGCAGACTGTACACATGGTCCTTGAAGTCGTGTTGGTCTATATGCTGATTTGTAAGGCACATGTAATCACTTGTGTCTATGACATACAGTAGGTTGGAAAGTATCTACAGAAACTAAAAATAGAAACTAACATATGTAAAAGATGCCTGATGGGGTTGACACAACTCATTTTATTGGTGTGTTTCATTGTCTTTTAGTACAATTTAGTAGATATCTGAGAATTTTGATTTTCTATCTTCCCATCTTGTTTCGTGTTGGGGTCCCATTAAATTGAAACATTTTGGTTGTTTTGATGGAAAAGAAGCGCAATTTTGTTGCTTGGTTGACACTAGAGTCATGCTGTCTTTGCTTGTTCTTTTCCTACTTTCTCATTTTTCTAAAATGTTCTGCATGCTACTAGGTTTGAATGGTGATCTTCATATTGTTTTGGTGTTAAAAGGGTTGTTTGTTAAGCTTTCAAGTGCATAAACCTCTGAAGTAGTATGAATTTTAGTTCAATAGAGACTTGACATATTAACTGAATGCAAAATATTGCATAATGAAATAGAATAATAGGCACACATTACATGTCCTGTTCTTGAAGTTTGTGTTTTCTGCTTTGCATTTGTATGTATGCTTCTTGAACTTGTATTCACTAGTTAATTGTTTCAAATATATACTTCAAATTTGCATAACAGTGCTTTTTGATTATATTGATTTACAATGTGTTAGTTGCATTTAGTTTTCTTGTAAATTTGTAGAGCATTTCTTCCATTGTGCAACATCATCTATTTCTAACTGAATTATAACAAATATGAATGCATCTCATTGTGTTTTTGTTCATTTGAATAACATCTCATTTTTCATTTGGTAACCCAAGCTACTTGAATCTTAGTTTGCATGGCTGGACGCTGATATTTGCCGTTAAAGTTATGCAAATATTGTAAAAAATTTGAACTGTTTATTTTGAAGTACTGGATTAGTCTATAAACTAATATAATAGGATTATGCATAGTGGCTCACTAGGCTAACTATCAACATAATCTATATCTAGGTGAGTATGAGATGGATAAATTAACTTACCAACCAACCTCTGATATCTCTCCCTCCTTGTCAAATGAATCTTTAGTTTCATCCCCTAACATGCAATTCTGCTCCAACATGGTATCAATAGCTTTATACCCAAGCACACTTTGTCCTTAAGAAGGTCGAAAACATATGTTCTTAGTGAGATAAACACATCTAAGCATAGCCCAAGTAAACCTCTGAAATCATGCTCTAGCACACTTTGTAACTCATATAATGCCTTTTTAAGCTTGCACACTCCCATCCACTAAGAAATCCTCAAAGCCCGGTGGAACTTCTGTAAATACTTCTTCCTTTAAGTCTTCACAGAGTAACACATTCGTCATATCTAATTGTTAAAGAGGCTCAATATGTTAATTCTCTAGAATAGGCCACATGAAGAGCTTTCGAAAATGGCAATGCTGTGAATTTCAGTTAATTTGAGTGCTTAACTAACTTGCCATGAGACAAAATTACATGCTCATATCAGCAAGTTTTTTCAAGAGTATGTCATATCAGAGAAATTCTACCTTGCAGCAAACTTGTGTTTGTGGCCACTGTTAGTGCAGGACTAGTAGTACTTAAACTTGCATGTATAGGATTTTGGAGTTTTAACTTCCCACGGTAAGTATGCTATTTGTAAAATGCTCCGTCACCTTTATAGCCTTGTCGTCAACCATTGCAGCCTCCTTCGTCCATCATCTTCTCCAATTGGCCCTCCCTCGCTATTCTGATTTGTGAGCGTCAAAAAGCCTATGGCTTTGACATTCTTCTCTTGTTAAGAAAACAAATCTGAGTTTAAGTGGTATAAAAGTCATGCTTAACTCTTAACCTGTTTCATTGTAATAAGAGCATGACATGGTTTTCATTATTTTGATATATCATTCTATCATTGACCATATAGTTTCTCTAGTACTAGTGCTCTACTAGTTATGCTATGTAGTGGTCCAAAATTACGGGTCATTTCTTAAATTAACTTGTTTTAGAACTAATCGTGTCATAAAGTTCCACCCTAAAAGAGATTTATGTGACAAGCCAAACAGTGAATGAAAAACAACCTAATCTATCTCAACTTGAAATGCGTGTTCTCATGGCTTCCTCGGTTAATGTTTGTGTGAGTTGTAGGTGACAAAATGGACAAGAGTTGGATGACGATAAATAATCGGTTGACAAGTAAAGAGTATCAACAAGGGGTGAAGTCATTCCTTGATTTTGCTACGGCAAATTTAGGCGTAGAGGATGAAATTAGGTGTCCGTGTGTCTATTGCATTAATGGCACAAAATATAGCAGACAAGTTGTGTGGATGCACTTGATCCGAAGAGGCATGGCATCTTCGTATCTAACTTGGGTGCATCACGGGGAACATGTTCCCGTGTCTCGTCCTAGTGTATCAAATGACCAATATGGAGGTAGTGGCGAATGTATGACAGATATCGATGATCCGCCCATGGATGAATTGCCTATTATGTTGGAAGAAATTTATGTGAGTGGTCTTATGGATGATCATACCGACGAGGAACCTAATGGTTTGGAGAGGGAGGATTTGCATAAGTTCATTAGGTTATTCGAAGATGCACAACGCAAAGTTTACCCAACATGTGAAAAGTTCTCTGTGTTATCATTCGTCATTAAGATGCTTCATGTGAAGGTGTACAACAAATGGAGCAACAAGTCATTCGATATGGTTATGCAAGTATTCAAGGACATTCTACCATAATGTGATCAAACAGTTCCATGGACACTCTATGATGCTAAGAAGTTCTTATGTGACTTGGGTTTGGGATATGAAACAATTCATTCGTGCAAGAATGATTGTGCACTATTTTGGAATGAGAGTGCTAATTTGGAGAAATGCCCTACATGTGACGCGTGTAGATACAAGTTGAACGATGATGGTGGTAAAAAAATTCCACACAAGGTATTGCGGTACTTTCCTTTGACACCGAGGTTGAAAAGACTGTATATGTCCAAAAAAATAGCCGCAGATATGAGATGACACAATGAGAAGTGTGTGGATGATGACATATTAAGGCACCCGGCCGATGGTGAAGCATGGAAGGACTTTAATAAGCAACATCCGACGTTTTCTGATGACTCTCGAAATGTAAGGCTAGGGCTGGCAACAGATGGTTTCAATCTATTTGGGAATATGAGCACATCATATAGCATGTGGCCCGTAATCTTAATGCCTTACAATCTCCCACCGTGGAAGTGCATGAAAGAGCCATATTGCATGATGTCATTGCTTATTCCCGGACGATCGGCACCTGGAAGAGACATTGATGTTTACTTGCAACCACTAATAGAAGAATTGAAGAATTTGTGGGAGCATGGTGTGCAAACATATGATGCATCGAACGGGCAAATTTTTAGAATGCATGCGGCGGTAATGTGGACCATAAATGACTTCCCTGCGTACGGTAACATGTCAGGGTGGAGTACAAAGGGTTACTTGGCTTGCCCTAATTGTAACAATAATGCATCGTCTCAGGGATTACGAAGTAAAATAGGGTATATGGGTGCTCGTCGCCACTTGCCTAAGAACCACACTTGGCGAACAAGTAAGCTCTTTAATGATCAAACGGAGCATAGGTCCAAACCTTTGGAGTTATCGGGGGACCAAATACTAGAGCAAATTGATTCTGGGACTTACAAGCCGTATGGAAAGCACCCACAAAATCGAAAACGACAAAGGAATGAACATCAAAATTTGAATTGGAGCAAGAGAAGCATTATGTTTGACTTGCCCTATTGGAAGACGTTGAAGCTTCGACACAACCTTGATGTCATGCATATTGAGAAGAACATATGTGACAATGTCATTGGGACACTTTTGAGCGTAGATGAAAAGAACAAGGACACGGACAAAGCACGCTTAGATTTGGAGGACATGAAAATACGTAAAGAGTTACATTTGAAGAGGCGTTCTAATGGGTCCTTTGAGAAGCCTCCCGCATTGTACACATTGTCGGTGAAAGAGAGAGAAGGCTTTTGTGATTTCTTGAAATCAATGAAGTACCCTGATGGCTATGCAGCAAATATCTCCAATTGCGTAAACGCTCAAGCTGGAAAATTATCTGGCCTCAAAAGTCATGACAGTCATGTCCTTATACAACGACTTCTTCCAATTGGGATGCGTGGCTACCTTAATAAGGAAATTGGAACAACACTTTTTGAGTTGGGAAATTTCTTCAAACAATTGTGTTCAAAGACATTGAGGCGTTCAGATTTGCATAAATTGGATGAACAAATCGTACTCATACTTTGTAAGCTTGAGATGCTTTTCCCACCAGCTTTTTTCGATGTCATGGTCCACTTGGCAATTCACTTGCCTCGAGAGGCTATGCTTGGAGGCCCAGTGCAATATCGATGGATGTACCCAATTGAGAGGTATTAACTCAGCCCTCGTATTACTGTCAAATTTAAGTTAATGCTTTACGGCTGATATAAATATTGTAGTATAACATTGACATCGACTTGCAAAATTAGGTTGCTTGGCCGTCTAAAAGGGTTTGTGGCCAACAAAGCTCATCCTGAAGGTTCTATTGCCGAGGCTTACATTTCCAAAGAATGTACAACATTTTGTTCAATGTATTTGGATGGAGTTGAAACATTGTTTAACCACCCAGAAAGGAATTATGACATGGGTGACCGTGGCCTAGGGTTGGCGGTATTCACTCAAACTGTACGTCCCTTTGGTTTAATGACAAGGGCGTCCGATGTGTCCGTAGCTGAACGCGAGTTGGCTCATTGGTTTGTCCTACACAATAGCACAGAAGTGGATAAACACGAAGACTATGAATCCTTCAAACGTATTTATAATGTTTTTGTTGTAAATTGATTAGTCTTTATCTTAGTAAATAGTTTTTGAATCGCATTTCTTGTAACTAGGGAGCACAAGAACTTGTTACACCAAAAGCCGGTGCGTTCGACATCGAAAACAGACATCGGAAAGAATTTCCTAAATGGTTCAAAGATCATGTAAGCTACTATTCTCATATCTTACCATAGATCGTACATTACGTAAATGTTACGCATGCTAGTAACATGACACATGTTCTTCATGTAGATGAATGAATTGCGGAGCCAACATTCCCCCGAAGCAACTGATGATATGTGGTCATTAGCCAATGGTCCTAGTGGCTTAGCGAACACATATTCAGGATGTATTTGTAATGGTGTCCGTTATCATACTATCGACCGTGACAACCGTCGAAAAAGTCAGAATAGTGGATTAGTCATGGAAGGGGAGCATGAAGGGCAATTGATACACTTCTATGGACACTTGTGCAGAGTGTGGGAACTGAACTATTTGTTCACACGTCGGATTGTATTGTTCCAATGTGAATGGTTTAACAGCGGTAGTAGTAGAACTATGCGTGTAGAGCCACATTTCACAACAGTTGATGTAACAAGTCGATGGTACAAAGATGACTCATTTGTATTACCAAGTCAAGTTGAACAAGTATTCTATGTTAATGACACCAAATTAGGTACCAGTTGGAGAGTCGTTGAAAAGTTTCAACATCGAGGAATTTGGGATGTGCCGGAGATGGATGTCGTACAACCTGATGATGTGTTCCAACAAGAAGAAACCACCGAGGTCGTACCTACTATGGCTATTGATGATGATGTGGATTTGCGTCGAGATGATATTGAATCTGAAATTATTCCCATGGAAGTTTTGCAATCTGTCAGAGGGGTAGAAGCCAAGGGTGTTACAGATGATGCCTTCATCTGTGATGATGAAGATGGATTAATGAGGGAGGGTGACGACACAGACGAAGAATATGACCTACAAAGTGATTTTGATACAGATGTTGATGTAGAATCTTGATGTATATCATGCTTTAGTTCATGCCATAATTTGAGCAATGTGAATGTTCAATTGGTGCACAAATGCAAAGGAAACTGAAAATAATGAAGGGGGATCTATCTTCGTAAATGTCAATAAACTCAGAAATCAATGTGTGTTTAAGGCAGCTAATCCAAACTGAAATGGGTGGAGTTTTGCTGTGGGTGTACCCACTCAGTGCAGAAGTGCAGTCCCTGGACTCATGTTTTTCTTCTCTGCCATTGTATGTTTTTTTCCTCTGGTTTATCTCTGCCCTAGCTTTGCTGATTTGCCCTGGAAGGGTTGCTGTCCAGAATGTAGTGGGAGGCATTTTTGGTGTATCTTTGGTAGTGAAGTTTATGGTGTAGCTTTGGTATCTAACTGCTGCTTACTGTGTCAAGTAGAATGTTTTCTGAGGGGGCCTGGAGTACATTCTCTGGAGCTGCTGTCAAATGGCTGGCCTACTGTCAAATGGAAGGGTGCTGGTCTGCATCTTGTTTGGCTGCAGCTATGCTGGTCAGATTGTGAGTTGAGCCCAGTTAAACCTGCATTCATTGAAGATCTGAATGGTTGGTGTATTTAATGGTCAGCATGGCAGTTTGTGCAAATAGAAGGGTGCTGGTCTGCATCTTGTTACTATGGGGTGTGCTGGTGGAATGTAACTAAATCTTGCCTTTTGGTGGAATGCATCTGATATAGGAAGCTCTGAGCTGGTCTGCATTTGTTTGGCTGCAGCTATGCTGGTATGGCTGGTATGGCTGTAAAGCTGGTTTTGTCTGGTTGCTGCTCTGTTTTGCAATGGGTTTTTGTTGTGCTGCTACTGTGTGGATGTTGTTGGGTTCAAGTTTGGGGCTGCCTCTGCTCTGTTTATGCTTTGTTGTTGCTATTTTATGGTTTTGTAGATAGAGATTAGAATAAGAGTTAACCATGAATAAATGAAGGAAGGGTTAGTTTGGAAGGGTTAGTTTGAATTCAATTGTAATATGTATGTGTACAGATTTTGAACAGTCTGGCTTTGATCACTTTAGGGTCAGCTACTGAATCCTCTTTTGCCAGTCTGATATGCCTGGGATTATAAGTTTGATAAAATCATAGGCCATCATACTTGTCAAAAATAAGAAAGAAAGAAAATTCACAGACTATATCTCTTACATGACAACTTGTATTTTTTTGTTAGAATTTACTATTGTTCTTGTCGCATAGTCTAGTTTAACAGACACCTGTCTTTTTTTAAAATTTATTTCTTGTCATTTTTGCATTATTGAAGTCATTGTTGTTGGTTTTCTTGAGTATTGTTTCTTTACCAATTTAGAAGATTTTTTGCTATTGAGAGAACATGGACATTGACTTTAAAGAAGCAAAAGAAGAGCATTTGATAGTTACTTTGTCCTTCAATTTTGTGGGTTTATTTTTTTTTTCCTTTGGTGTGTCCAGCAAATATGTTTAACTGAAGAGAGTCAGAAATTTCTCCATTGAACATGAAACTGAAGTACTGTGTTTATACTGGAAACTATGCACCTATGAAGCACGGACACCTCTCCGGAGGTTGTGTGTAGGTGTTCGACACGCTGGAAAGAGTTGGACACGTTGCGGACATGTTGGAACACGATGAGGACACGCTAAGAACACGTTGAGTACTATTTTTGAAAATAAAAAATAAAAAATTTTAATTTTTTTTTTATTAAAATAGCATATCTAAAGTTGATAAATTTGATAAAATTAATATTTGACATAAAATATATATTAAAAATATACATATAATACAAATATAAATACATATGTTTTGAACATGTCTCCATCATGTGGTGTCTTGCAAATATACATATAATAAAAATAAAAATAGCATGTCTCCAGCATGGGTGAGGAAAATAACACCGAAGTTCTATTATTTTATTTCTTTAATGAGACAATGTAGTATCTACAAGCTATAGCATTACAAAGTTTTGTTGGGTTGGTAAGGAGTTGGTAATTACTTTTGTAGTCTTGTTTTTGTTGCATCATCTTGATGCTCCTTCAATAAAATTATTTATTTATAAAAAAAAAATATTCTGGATAATCTGCAATTGCTATAGTATGATGGTTTTTACTTTGTAATTATTTGCAGGATACACAATCTATTGGGGCTTTAGCAGGGCTTGCCATTGCAATACTTTTTACATGGAGACTATTGAGATCAACTAGTGCGGCTCAAAGAAGACAGCCTAAACGGCAAGCTACTACTCCTAGTAGTTCTGGTGTCGTCAGTACTCATTCAAATGCAAATTTGACATTTTCCGGAGACTTGTCTTCAGAAGATTCAAGAGCACAAAATGTTATTGATGAGTTCTTCCAGCCCATAAAGGCAACTACATATTTTTCTATCTGTTTTTGGATTATACGTTGCTTCATACTAATTTGATTTATAATTAATTTTTTTGTTGCTGCCTGCAGCCAACTTTAGGACAAATAGTTAGACAGAAGCTGAGTGAAGGAAGGAAGGTAATTTGTTTAGTTTTTCTTGTATTTTTCTTATTTAATAGAGGTCGCTCGTTTATAGATGATGATGTTTTATACTTCTATTGCCTGTCATTTTTTGATAGAACTGGTTCCTGTTGTGAGTGGAAGTTTTATCCTTTTCTCATCAATTTGAGCATGTTTCTTTTTTAAGAAATTAGATGATTTTAATTTTCTTGGCTGGTGCATGGTCCCGACAGATTTTGCAAGTCAAACTTTTAATCATAGAACTCAATTATTCTAAATTGATTATTTTCCAATAATGTTAGAATTTTGCTGGACATTTTTGGTTCACCAATGGGGTCTTTGAAATGATCTTTCTTGCCAGGTAGAATTTGGGAAGCTCAGCAGAATGAAGAATAGGTCTTCTGATACCACATGGGAATCATTTTAATCTTTTCCATGATTTGTTATTTGGCATTATTTATTTTACTTTAATCTTTGGTTCTATCTTTTTTAATCTTTGATTTTTCTCATGGATAAAGTTTTATGGATAATTTTGTTGTCATCCTCACGTCTTGAAGTTATTTGATTTGTGTTTGGCTATTTTATTTTACGAGTAGTGTACCCAGTAAGAAATTTAATGCATTTTCAACCTCCTATAGGACAACAATAATAGAGCCTCTGCCACCGCCACCAACAATAATAATAACAACAAAAAATACTAATGGTGATGTCATTATTGAAGATACACTTATAATGTACAACCTATGCATGGATTTGGTTGCATTTATCTGAGTTGCATTTAGGAACTTCGAAGATAGAATATCCTATTACGGTGTTTCTTGTAGGCACTCTGTGCTTCAACCTAAGTTCAGTTTATATAGTTGCTAGTGTAGCTTGAATGGTTATATTAATTTATTAATCGTTTAATTGTCATTTTTTAAAATTTATTTCTTGTCGTTTTTGCATTATTGAAGTCATTGTTGTTGGTTTTCTTGAGTATTGTTTCTTTACCATTTTAGAAGATTTTTTGCTATTGAGAGAGCATGGACATTGACTTTAAAGAAGCAAAAGAAGAGCATTTGCTATCGTGATTAGACCTTATCCTAGAAATTGATAGTTACTTTGTCCTTCAATTTTTTGGGTTTATTTTTTTTTTTCCTTTAGTGTGTCCAGCAAATATGTTTAACTGAAGAGAGTCAGAAATTTCTCCATTGAACATGAAACTGAAGTACTGTGTTTATATTGGAAACTATGCACCTATGAAGCACGGACACCTCTCCGGAGGTTGTGTGTAGGTGTTCGACACGCTGGAAAGAGTTGGACACGTTGCGGACATGTTGGAACACGATGAGGACATGCTAAGAACACGTTGAGTACTATTTTTTTCATAAAAAATTAAAAATTAGAATACTATTATCAGGTTATGTCAAAATTAGAATTAGAATACTATTAAAAATTAGAATCATCAGGTTATGTAACAGCCTTAGGTAACAGTCTCAGCACTTCTTACAGTAGTGAGTCACTGACCCAACCATTGTGCAGATGAGTAGGCAATTTTGACTTGGATGATCAAAATGGATTCAATCCTGCAGAATCAGAGGACGGATTCCAGTATGGGCCATTTTTGGTAATGATTTTAGATTGGTCTGTCAAAATGGGCTTACAATCCTTCATGATCCCCCTTTTGGGGTCCATCCTTTAATTCAACAGGATTTAAGTGGGATTGTGACCTACTGTGTCATGTCTCTCTAAGGCTTCACCCTCACATGTACCAATAATACTAAGAATCAAAGGACGGATTCCAGTATGGGCCATTTTTGGTAATGATTTTAGATTGGTCTGTCAAAATGGGCTTACAATCCTTCATGATCCCCCTTCTGGGGTCCATCCTTTAATTCAACAGGATTTAAGTGGGATTGTGACCTACTGTGTCATGTCTCTCTAAGGCTTCACCCTCACATGTACCAATAATACTAAGAATCAAAGGACGGATTCCAGTATGGGCCATTTTTGGTAATGATTTTAGATTGGTCTGTCAAAATGGGCTTACAATCCTTCATGATCCCCCTTCTGGGGTCCATCCTTTAATTCAACAGGATTTAAGTGGGATTGTGACCTACTGTGTCATGTCTCTCTAAGGCTTCACCCTCACATGTACCAATAATACTAAGAATCAAAGGACGGATTCCAGTATGGGCCATTTTTGGTAATGATTTTAGATTGGTCTGTCAAAATGGGCTTACAATCCTTCATGATCCCCCTTCTGGGGTCCATCCTTTAATTCAACAGGATTTAAGTGGGATTGTGACCTACTGTGTCATGTCTCTCTAAGGCTTCACCCTCACATGTACCAATAATACTAAGAATCAAAGGACGGATTCCAGTATGGGCCATTTTTGGTAATGATTTTAGATTGGTCTGTCAAAATGGGCTTACAATCCTTCATGATCCCCCTTCTGGGGTCCATCCTTTAATTCAACAGGATTTAAGTGGGATTGTGACCTACTGTGTCATGTCTCTCTAAGGCTTCACCCTCACATGTACCAATAATACTAAGAATCAAAGGACGGATTCCAGTATGGGCCATTTTTGGTAATGATTTTAGATTGGTCTGTCAAAATGGGCTTACAATCCTTCATGATCCCCCTTTTGGGGTCCATCCTTTAATTCAACAGGATTTAAGTGGGATTGTGACCTACTGTGTCATGTCTCTCTAAGGCTTCACCCTCACATGTACCAATAATACTAAGAATCAAAGGACGGATTCCAGTATGGGCCATTTTTGGTAATGATTTTAGATTGGTCTGTCAAAATGGGCTTACAATCCTTCATGATCCCCCTTTTGGGGTCCATCCTTTAATTCAACAGGATTTAAGTGGGATTGTGACCTACTGTGTCATGTCTCTCTAAGGCTTCACCCTCACATGTACCAATAATACTAAGAATCAAAGGACGGATTCCAGTATGGGCCATTTTTTCCTTTGGGCAGGCTTTGTTTAGGTCCGTGAAGTCGACGCACACTCGCTAAGTCCCATTTTTCTTCTTCACCACCACTGTATTAGAGAGCCATGTAAGGTAGGTCACTTCCCTAATTGCCCCGGCGTCAAGCAGCCTGTCGACCTCCTCAACAACGGCGGCAGTGTGCTTTGCGGCTGATCGCCGGCTTTTCTGAATGATCGGCTTGCACTTAGGATCGACATTCAAATGGTGCAGCGAAACTGACGGATCTATACCTGGCCTCTCATACGGAGTCCATGCAAAGACATTGAGGTTGCTGGGTAGGAAAAAGATTAGTTACTGTCTGTCGGCCTGATTCAGGGAGGCGCCGACCATGAAGAACTTATCTAGGCTTTCATCGATTTTAACTCGGCCTAAGCCTTCTGTGGCCTTTTCATTTGGGGGCCGCCCAACATCGTTAAGGCTCTCTCGATCTGGTACCTCAATGGAATTCACCTGTAGTTCCTTTGGCGTTTTTTCGGCAAGGAGATAACATGCTTGTGCCGATTTCTGGGAGGTGCGGATTTGCTCAATACCGTGTTCTGTCGGGAAGCGTAGCAGCTGATGATAGGTGCTTGGCACGGCCCGCATAGTATGCAACCAGGATTGCCCCATGTTGAGATTATACGGCGACGACAGCTTGACGACCAAGAACTCCGCATCCACTGTTCGGGAACCGGCTCGAACGGGTAGTTTGATCTTCTACATGCAATGTTATGGCTTGCGTGTAATGGCGAATGTGATCGGTGGGGTCTGGTTTACTGTCGTACAAGGTGAATGACGGTGCTTTGAATTTCTTGGGTAGCACTGCCTGTGCAATCCGTCGTACAGAGGGATCGTGTTGATCTTCATCCGAACTGTTTCTATCTTCGCTTATGCCTTGTACGGGGACTCTCTTCAGAAGAACTGGAAGTTTTGGATCGTCCCTTCTTCTTGGGCTCCAGGGATAATGAGTCGGAGTTGCTATTAGCATCTTGTTGTCAGGCTCGAGATCGTCGACCACCCGCTCTCACAGGTCATTCTGGGCCTTGATGTGCAGCTTGTTTGGACTTTGCCACCTCCAAGGCCAAATCCTAACGGAGACGTTCGTTCTCTGTGATCATGTTCTCTAGCCTTTGTTCGTTTTGCTTTGCTTGTTCCATGATCGCTTGCATTGCATCATGCTCTGGAGTCGAGGGTGAGGCGAAGGTTAGAGCGCGTCTTACGGGGATGGTCTTTGGTCCAAGCATGTTTGATGGAGTGAGGTCGTCTCTCTACGTGGTTTCATCAGTGACTATCGGAGAGTCTTCCGTTACGCCCGCCATGGACATGTTTGAGTATTCCTATAGACGGCGCCAATTGTGGAGAAGTGGTTTGGAAATACTCTTCTGATCCCAGGGGACACTAGTGATCCTCTTCTAGTCACCTAAAAAGGAATAAACACTCCGACGGGGGTGCCGGAATTAGCACTCCGACAGGCAAGTCAGTCTTTGATCTCTGAATTGCTTATGTTTTAAGTAAAGTGTAGTAGTTCTCCCATACCTCTTACTGGCTAATATTCTTCTATTTATATCCTTTCTCTTTCAGGCCTCGGGATTAGGCCCACTTTCTGTTCGTCATTCGGATTCCTTTGTAGCAAATTGCTTTTTACTCGGCCCTTGACCTATTCGGCTATTTGACTGAATATGGTAGGCTTTGGATATGGTATGAGGACGAATACTATACATACATTCCAGTTCCCAAGTTCATATACTCGGCTTATTTACGACCCCCATTATTTGGCTCAATAATAATCTCGAGAATAATTTACCTGATTAAAAAATACAAATACAAGAAATCAGAATGAAGAAAGAAAAGATCAAGAAGGAGTGAGTTATGAAAATTTCAAAGCTGTGGATGGATGAGCTGCTTTAATAAAACAAAATGCAACTCGTCTAGATTAATGTGATGGTTGTGTTGGTTGGAGTAAGATTTTGTATGGATTTTTTTGGGTCCAAATTTTTAGTTTTAAATTAAGTTCAAATGTAGCTTGTCAAAAATTAATGTAATGGTTAGTGTGCTAACTGTCATGTACCGACTTATTGATAATGCGAGTTTTACACCAAATATGTTGCAATTCCTATTGCATCATTTGGGTTGGATTCTTGGACATAATGCAAGCATGGGATACACAGCCGGCTTCTCAGGATTATCTGGTTTTTTGAAAGTTTATAGCGGCGTTGTGTACACCCAATTCAATTGATACATGACTCAAAAAAATAAGAATAGAGACCTATTTTGGGAAGTGAATTTTTTTTGACTTATTAGTTTTTTTTGAAAAAAACGTACAAAAAAGTAAAAATGTAATGTGACCTCAAATAAGCCAACAAGCCAATAAATTGACTTTTTTTTGCCTTCCCAAAAGAGGCCAGAGTGAATTACACTGATCTCCCATCACAAACACATGGGCTCCATTCATTTTAGTTTTTGAAAAGAGTTTTGAATTGTATTTTGAAAAATAAGTTGTTGAAAAGAGTTTTGAAAATTAAAAATTGGTTTGGTTATGAGTTTTGAAAATAATTTTAGGATGATTTGTAGTTTTATTTTTTATTTTTATTTTTTTGTAGTTGAATAAATAGGTGTGAGAGAGAAAAAAAAATTATTTATTTGTTTATTTATTAATAAAAAAAAGGAGAGAGAAGAGAAAATTAATAATTTAAAAAAATTATTAATAAAATATGTTTTTTAATTTTTTAATCTAAATATTAATTTAAAAATTAAATCAAACGTTGCCATGATGTTGGGACTGTTTGTTACAGCTTTTGGAGTGATTATAGCTTATTTTGATTTTGTAGTCTATGCCAAACTGTTTGGTACAATTTCTACTTATAGCTTATTAGGTAAAAATAGTTTAAATAAATTTTAAAAAAAAGATTATTTAAAAGGTGAGATAAGGATACTTTTAACTTCTATTTTTTTATTATCAACTTTTAATTTCAAAAAAAAATTCCACCAAACAAGCCATTGTCAAAAAAGTAAATAGTATGCATGGCATAGGGATTGAAGTGAGTACGATTTAAGTCGTCAATTGTGGAAAAGTCATTCCGTTGTTGATACGTTGCTCGACTTCTGAATAGATAGTTAGACCCAGTACTAGTATATAGGAGACCTTTCATAAAAATTGAAGTGCATGCAAGCTGAAAAGAACACAGACATTACTATGTACCTTCCCTGGGCATACATCACGATAGAAAGTGGACTAGCTTTTCTCTTGTTCACTTTGGCGGATTTTAAAGTAGGAAAAAAGTTTTTTATTTTTTATTTTTTTATTTTAATGTACAAAAAAAAGGTAAAAAGTTAATGTCATTTAAATAAGTCAATAAATCGATAAATTAATTTTTTTTTTCTAATTACCAAAATATACCTTTCTCTCTATTGGTTCAAGTGGCATGGGAGTACTATACTCAACTTTTGAAATTGATATTGGACCTTTAAAATAAAATAATTTTTTTTTCTTTTTGGACATGCTAGCATTGTTTTTTGATAAAATGGACCTATTTCATTTTAGTAACGTAAGATTTATTACACTAATAATTGTAATTGTGTCACATTAAATACTAAACAAAAAGTTTTTTACAAAAAAATCATCCTAACTATGAAAAATCAAATTATGTGAAAAATAATAGCTACGTTGTTATATATATATATATATATATAAAAGTAATAACGCATTAGAGTTGAGATATGAATGATTCATCACTATATATAAGCATACTGCTTTTTTATTTATTGTGATAAATCAAAAGCCAAGAACAAAGGTCAATGAATTTGGGCAATTGGATTTTACTTTGTATTCGGTCAAGCATCCTTGATGAAATCAGTACTCAGTCCGTATACCTTCATATCAAAATCAAAGAAAGAAGATATATAGATTGATAAATTTTTTAAAAGTAAAAAAGTTTCGGAGTAAAAAATTTACTCCATGCCAACGGAGTAAATTTACTTTTCGGAGTAAAATTTGTCCTTTGTTCAAATTTACTCTAAAGTGAGAAAAAAAAAAAAGAAAAGAAGAGTAAATAAGTAGCCCAACATAAAGGAAAAAAAGTGTAATTTGTCCAAAACAAAATTAGTCCTAAAATAAAAATTGGAAGTGGTAGTTTACATAATTTCCATTGTCCAGTAAAGACTGTCGGAAAGCAAATTCCATAATTAGGATGACTTTCGGTTTGGAGACTGAAATGCATTTTGTCCAAATTAATGTGATGGTTAGTGTGCCCCTCCTAGGGGTTGAAGAAAAACTTTACTTAAATTTGTCAAGAAAATTGTTATGAATTTCTAAGTGCAATTTATGTACAGAAAATGTTGATGTTTTAAAAATGATATATAAATTTATTTTTTAGATTTAATAATGATATATAAATTTATTTTTTAGATTTAATAATGATATATAAATTTATTTTTTAGATTTAATAATGATATATAAATTTATTTTTTAGATTTAATAATGATATATAAATTTATTTTTTAGATTTAATAATGATATATAAATTTATTTTTTAGATTTAATAATGATATATAAATTTATTTTTTAGATTTAATAATGTGTAAATGAGATAATTAGTTGATGATTAAAAAAAATATGAGAGAGAGTTACCTAGATATTCTAATAAATTACCAAATCATTAAGTTTGAAAAATTAATATAATTTATGAGCTAAAAAGTGTCTACATTTGATAATAATTGAGGTACACTATGGAAATGGCGCGGAAACACTATAATGAACCATACTTGAAACAGCTTTTTCCTGTAACATTTTCCTCTCAAGCTAGTATTGTATCTGCCGTCTTATGTGGTGTGTACAACCTTGCTTTGCTTTTAGTTTTTTTTAACCCATTTTTTCTGTCTTTAACAATCAAAGTTGAGAGTTATCAATAACACGTTATGCACATTTTCTCACTTCTTTGTGAAAAATCAAAAGCTGTGGTTTTTGAGAGAGGAAGACTGAAATTGTTACAAAGACTCTCTGGCTTCACTGACTCCCTGTGCCTGGGTCAATATTTTCGTGAGTCTGACATCAATATTTTTAAAAAGCCTGCTAGAGTTCTGATCTGGGTATGCATTGCATTGCATACATGCTCCCATTATTTTAGAGCTACAAAGTCCCATACATAGATACATCAATTATGAGTAAAAATAATGTATCGTCTTCTTCTTTTTATTGCTCTACTCGTAGCACTGTGCATTGCGGCTACTAATATTTTCTTAGTGTCAGGAACTGTGAATTCATCATCATTATCATCGTTAGAGGCCAAAGCTCTACTCAATAGCAGTTGGTGGGGAAACTTTTCTTCTGCAAATCATTGTCAGTTGGAAGGCATCACTTGCAATCGGGCAGGAAGTGTCATTGAGATTTCCCTTTCTTCTTCTTCTTATTCTTATTCTTCATCCCATCTGAAAATCTTAAGTGATTCGTGATTAGATCAAGATTAAAATATTTTTAATTCCCAATTATTCAGAACATACAATCTAAATCATCAAGCACTTATGAAAGTGATTTAGATTGTTGTTTTCGAAATAAACAATAAATCAACACAAACGATTTTTACGTGAAAAAATCACAATTGAAGAACCTTCAATTGTAATAAAAAACCACGGGCGAAACGTCACTAATCAATCCACTACTGAAGAAAGAAAGATTACAAAGATAATAAACAAATTACCCAACTCATCCAATTTGTCTTCAAACCTTCTGTAACTCTTTCACCAAGCCTTTGTCTCGGAACTGATTGATTTGAAATTGAATCCACAACTTCATTTGTCGAATCAACGACTACGTACAGAATCAAACTCCTTTGAAACTCCATGTTTGAATCTTCGGAAGAATAACACTCTTGTATGTATTCAATCAACCTCCTTGATATGTGCTTGTTAATCCATGAGTTTTAATACTCAATTTATCAAGGAAAACTCACAAAAATACTCCAGAAGAAAACCTTAGAAAACTTCAAAGTAGATCTGAAAACCTCATCCTAGTTTTGGAGCAAAACAACTACTTATAGAAATCTTGGATTTTGAAGCTCGCTCGAGCGAAGTTTCTCTCGCTCGAGCGAGGAACTTAACTCTCGTGATTTCCATAAGTGGCTTCGCTCGAGCGACACATCCTTCACTCGAGCGAACAAACAACACTTTCAGGTTTTATGTAGACGCAGTCCTTAGCTCAAGCCACACATGCTTCGCTCGAGCGCACATTCATCTCTTTCAGGTTTTTGCTAGACGCAGTCCTTCGCTCGAGTGAGGACTCCTTCGCTCAAGCGAGGAAGACAAAACAGTAAGGAGATTTTACAACTCAATTAACAAAGTTGTTCGTGGGATTGACAAGAACAAGGGACCTAACAATCTCCCCCTTTGTCAATACCCGGACAAAACTTTATAAACAAAATTTCCTGACCAAACAACCAAACTAAAAACCAGAAAAAGAAAACAAACCAACCATAAAACCAGAAAATGAATGACTAGCAAACCAATCTTGATGAACAACCAATCTGCACAACATTGACTTGGAAAAGATTTGTTACGCAACATAAAAACCATCAAGACATTATCATATAGATCATAAACAAAAACTAATCCATTGATCTGCGAAGAAACATCATGAGTATGCAAAAACATATATCCAAAAAAAAAAACATACACAATCTTGCCTGCAAAATATGAGTATCCCAAGTAAAATATGAGTATCCCAAGTAAATCCCAAGTAATCAAATATACCATGAGTATCCCAAAATCCCAAAATCCCAAAAACATACACCCCCTTTTTGGCCGGGAGTGACAAAAAAAAAACAGTCATATACACCTGCAAATAAAACTGTCCAAGAGAATAAACCAAAACTGTCCAAGAAAATACAACTGTCCAACAGAAGAACAACACAAAACTGTCCAAAAAGTAGTCAAGAACTAAGACTCGGGTGAAGGTGGCTGCTGCACCTGGAGAAGGGAAAGAATCTGCGCAAGCATAGAGCTCTGCTCCTCAAGGCGGCTATCAAGAGAATCCATCCTGGCATCCAACTGATCAAGGCGATGTGTGACAGACTGCTCAAACTACTGCAGCTGACCACGAAATGATCTAAGACGCATCTCAGGTAGATCCGTGGCACTGGCAATGGTGGCATCAAACTCCTCCTCCTCCGCAAGGGGATCATCACTTGCACTAGAACTCCCAACCCCTGACACACCCCCCCTCACATGGGCTTGACTCCGAGAAACTGTGAGCTTGGTGACGGGTTTAACAGGGTGGGCAAACTCATCATCATCAAAGACTAGAACACAAAGTGAAGTGAGAAAACGAGTGAGTAAGCACCCGTATGGAAGCCCTAAAGACTTTCTATCCTCAAAGACCACAATCATTTTGGTAACGATCATCTCGGGTAAGTCAATGGGAAGCCTCTGATCAATGCAGCACAACACATACCCCTGATCTTGGGTAATGTGCGAAGAATGAGAAGTCACATGTAAATTAGCACAAACAATGATATTCAAAAGACGAAACTGAGGAAGCAACTCATTTTGCTGAATGAGTGCCCCGGGAAACCAAGTTCGGAAACACCCACAAAGCGCAGAAGCAACGTGATCAAAATTAATCCTGGTACGAGTAAGGAGTGGAAACGGAAAATTTGGGACTTCGAGAAGACCAAGAAAAATCCTAAAAACCTCCCCAGTCATGACAAGAGACTTGTGCCTAACCCAAGTGGTAAAAGTTGTGGGAATTTCCTTGCGAATGGATTGTATATTGCAATAAAATTCACGTATAAGACTCAGATTTTGTGGACTCAAAAAGTGGAACACTTGATCACCGCCTAATGAATCAAAAAAAGAACGAATGGTAAGGACCTTAAAGGCATTGGGAAGAACATTTCGCTCTAAATGAACTTTACGAGTGGCAAACGACTCCCTAACAACTTAGATTTTTCTTTGGACTCGAATTTGTCAGTGTTGAATGAACGACGGGAAACAGTAGTCTTGCGACGGTTAGACGACTCAGCCATGACTAAACAAAACACAGAGGCAGGACAAAGACAGATGAAAACCAATCAACGCACAACACAAGAGATGGAAGACAAACAACAATCCACAGACAAGACACCCAAATCCCCAAATCCAAACCAAGGAACAACATTAGTCCAACAAGCAGAAAACTATAGCAGTATATACTAAGACCACAATTTAAACACTAAAATGTTAAAACATGAATTAAACAAGAAAGAGTGAAACACATTAAACCACCCACAGAGAATAGAATAATAGAACCCCCAAATCCAAACAACAGATCACATTCTCACAAGTTAATATATGTAGATAAAAAAATCCCCAATGTGAAATCCTAAATCAAAATCTCGAATTTTAAACCCTAGCAAAAAACAAAGTAAAATGTGTGAAACCAGGAACTCTAGATGCATGACAGAGACTGTAAAATAGAGGAAAGAATCAAAAGCAGCAAAGATGAACCCTAGACTATGACAGAGTACAGCGACAGTCACATAACGAAATGAGAAGAAAAAAAAACAAAAAGAAAAAGAAGAAAAACTTACCAAGGACTGAAAATGCCGATGAAGTGAAGAGAGATGCCCCCAAAAAACAAAGAGTGAAACCTCAGACGAGGCCAGCAATGGAGAGCACAAAAACCCTAGGGGAGAGAAACAAAAGCAACACGAAGAGGTGGGAAAAAAATGAACTGAAAAGGCCCAGTTTGAGAATTTGAACCTCGACATCTCGCTCGAGCGAAGACTCACTAGCTCGAGCGAGTACAATTAAGTGCAAGAGGTCGCTCGAGCCAAGAACATGTCGCTTGAGCCAGAAACACACGCTCTCAGGTCTAACTCAGTAGCGTAAGCACTATACCGACCTCAGTTTTCCCTTCATTGTTTATTGTATTCCGGACTCGGTCCCGTGGATGTTTGTTGTTGTCTGTATCGCATTTCCATCCTTTATTCTTTGTATTTGAGTTTTGAGATGTGTTGGGCAGGTTTGAAACAGGTTGGTTGTGTTTAGAAACCAAGAGTTGATGCCCAGATTTTGGCATCCCCGCTCGAGCGGGCCCTTTTGTATTGCTCCTCCGCTCGAGCGGGCAGTTTGACGCTCGAGCGTGATTATTCAATCCTCAGTACTTTTCCTTGCAGGTCATCGGACGCTCGAGCATCCAATTTCATGCTCGAGCGGGGACCTTTGTCTGCAAAACTTCTGGAAGTGTGCATTCGATGCTCGAACGGCGCTTTTCACGCTCGAGCGGGAGTCTGTGTCTGACGCTCGAGCGGGGCATTCCACGCTCGAGCGGGCTGTGTAGTATATCAGTCCGTGGAAAGCCATTTTTAGTCACTTTTTCGACTCTCTCTGTCTCTCTCTAGCTTTTCAAAACCCTCATTTGAGAGCTCCTCTCTCTAGAATACACATTCTCTCTACGAAATCATCTAGCCTTAGTGATCTTCCACCCTAGTCCCTTTATAAAAAGTGTGGAGCTTGGCGTGGCCTTCATTTTGATTCGAAAAAGTTGGTGATCGGAGCATCTTGAGTTTTGTCCTTCTTCTCTCCGAAATTTGAGGTAGGGATTACTACTCATATTTATGGTCTTTGACATAAACATATAGTCATTTTGAAGAAATGTTGAAGTTGGGAAATTTTGGGTGTTGGGGTTTCAAAACTTGAAATGTGTAAAGAGGGGTTTTTGTTCCTTTGGTCTATACACATGTATTTGGGTCTTAAAATGAGGTTGTTGATGTTTGTTGATGGTATTTGGACCTTTGGGTCAATGTTGAGAAAAATGGGAAAATGCCCTAATTATATTGAATAATTAATTCGGGGAAAAATGAAATTAAGTTCAAAATCATGAAATTGGGAATTTATGAGATTGAGTGGTGTAGTTGGATAAATAAATCACTCACCTATGAAAATGTTAATATTATATTTGTTTGATAAATTTATTATCTGTTTAGAGATAACTGCTTTGGGCTATCGGTGGAGGATAGTCTTGATTGTTGTAGACACTGTATGTTGATTAGGGAAAACTAAAACTAATCAATTGAGTATGTCATTGAATATGACGGATGGAATAACACATTGAATATGTGCTTTGCTTGATCATTGTATATGATAAGTGTTTAAATACATTGTATATGTATGTTGTTTGGGAGGAGATAGGAGATGTACTCTACGGTTTGGGAGGAGATAGGGGATGTACTCCAAAACCGGATTTGGGAGAAGATAGGGGATGGACTCCAGTGATAACTAAGTTGGCCGGAGTGTCCAGGGTGAAAGTCCCGAAATCCTAATTGTGTTTGTATAACGTAGATGAATTGAAGTATTGAAATGATCATAATATGAGTTGTAGTCTCATTTGAAATTGAATTGTTGAAGTATTATTGATATGAGTTGTAGTCTCATTTGAAATTGAATTATTGAAGTATTGTTGATATGAGTTGTAGTCTCATTATGAACTGTCTGGCTGAATAGGGAACTATATCTATGAATTGGTTTGGATAATGAAATGGAAAGAGATATATGTTTGTTTATATGAGTTAAACATTTATCAAATGCCAATGTTTTAGTTATTGCTTATATTATGTTTAGCATATCTCTACTGGGCGTTGGCTCACCCTATATGGGACATCATTTTCAGGTTCAGATGTTATGCTGCCTCCAAGGCCTTAGCTTGGATGGTTTTGGGAGTTGAAGACTCTTTTGGTTGTTTTACTATTTTGGTGATACATGTAAATTCAAGCCAAGGGCTTATTTGTGTAGAGAGTTAGAACTCTTCTTTTGTCGTAACCAGGTGTTGACTTGGAAAGTTGTAAGCCTACAGGGCATTTACTTTTGTTGTCAACATGTATTACTTTTTGTAAGAATACTCTGATGAATGGAAATAGGCTTTATTCTCTTGTCTATGAATATCATGAATGTTGGGTTTATATGTATTATTTTGAGGGCGTTACAAGCATGCTCGAGCGAGACCTCCTTTGCTCGAGCCAAGAGAAAAAAAAACACCACACAAAAAAAACATTTTTTTTTTAAACAAACCACACTAAACTCAATATCAAGGAGTGAGACCTGGAACACAAGTAGATTATCACATTTAGCCAAAATGGATACTAAGATGAAATAATCCACACATCATGAAACTTGTAAACTTGTAATGTTGAAAAAATGACACTTGAAATCATGAGCAATGCAGATAAAATATCATCAGTGATCATAAGCTACATGAGAATGTACAACTCAAAATCCAACATGGGAGCTCACAAAATGAAGGTGTGTGAATGCAGTCCTTGAGAGGCCACTAAGATAGAGTTAATCCTCGTAGTGATCGGATGGCTGGACCTCCACTAAGAGTAACTTAACATCACAGAGAAAAGTCAAACCACTAAGAGTCAAAGGGTATTTGTTAAGTAAATGCGGAGGCTCCCCCTCAATCAATTAGTCATTTTTTTTTTATTTTTTCAAACTTTTTCTTTCTTGTGGGCACTCACTGGTGGCATTTACGCTCAAGAATATGGAAAGCAAACCAGAGAAGAATGAAATCAATAAGGATGGCCTGGTCGGTGCCTCTGAGGTAGTCTTTTCCTAATACTCGGACTTCAAGGAACTGAGGGAGAAACCGTGGAAGTGAAAACAGATGGTAGATGGTTAAGAGACTCAACATCACCCATGATATACTAGTATCGGTCAATTCCACTGTAAAAGTACAAGAAACACTATTAGTGGTCCATAGAGAACTTTGATCACTTGTGCGGAAACCCCTGCAACAATTTATCTCAATGATGTGTACAGAATGAGATCATGAGGTTAATGAGCATGGGCATTCAAAATGAGCTATGAATAAAGAACAATGAGATCTTGTAAGCAGCATGAGTAGTGTGCATATAAAGATGTATGCAAGTAAAGCAGAAATCAATGACAGTCAGATTATAGCATCCAAGCACACATAAAACCAAACACTCACACCCACTCAAGGAACAAGTAACACTCTAGTGATCGAGCATGACACCCAAGATCTTTCTAAGGAACTCAAACCGAAGAAGATCAAGGGGTTTTGTAAAAATATCAGCTTTTTGATGCTCAGTGGGTATATGTTCAAGAACAACAAGGCCCTCTTCCACTAACTCTCGAATAAAATGATGACGAATGTCAATGTGTTTGGTGCGAGAGTGTTGAACAGGATTTTTTGAAATGTTTATGGCACTTGTGTTATCACAGAAAAGAGTGAGAGTGTTCTGTTCTATCCCATAATCATGAAGCATTTGCTTCATCCACAGCATTTGTGCACAACAACTCCCTGCAGCAATGTACTCAGCCTCAGTAGTCGAAAGGGAGATGTCATTTTGCTTTTTACTATGCCAGGAAACTAGATTATTCCTAAGGTAAAAACACCCCCCGGATATACTTTTCCTATCATCAGCACATCCTGCCCAGTCGGCATCAGAAAAATTAGTAATTTCAGCTGTAGTATCAGTAGAAAACCAAACCCCATACCCCAATGTCCCATTAACATATTTGATGATGTGTTTGACCGCAAGAAGGTGAGACTCTTTAGGACTTGCTTGGTAACGGGCACAAACACCGACACTGAAGGAAATATCAGGACCACTAGTTATGAGATACAGAAAACTCCCTATCATACTCCTATAAAGGGTAGGATCTACATCAATTCCGGAGGAGTCTTTGGAGAGATGAAGACTGGTGCTCATGGGAGTGTGTGCATGTTTGGCAGACTCAAGACCAAACTTTGACACAAGATTTTTAGCATACTTAGTCTGAGAAACAAACATACCCGAAGGAGATTATTTAATTTGAAGACCCAAGAAATAAGACAACTCTCCCATCATGCTCATCTCAAACTCATGTGTCATGCAATCTGAAAAATATTTCACAAGATGTTTAGCAGTGGATCCAAATACAATATCATCAACATAAATCAGAGCAAACAAGAATATGAGACTTAGTACGTTTCACAAATAGAGTCTTATCCACACTACCTCTTTGAAAATCATTATCAAGTTGAAAATCATTATCAAGAAGAAAGGTAGTAAGTCTATCATACGAAGCCCGAGGGGCTTGTTTCAACCCATACAAAGCCTTGTCTAACTTGTAAACATGATTAGGATATTTAGGGTCCTCAAACCCTTTTGGTTGCTCAACATATGCCTCTTTTTTCAAGTACCCATTCAGAAAGGCACTTTTCACATCCATTTGAAGCAATTTAAAACCAAGAAAGCATGCAACACCAAGTAAAATACGAATAGATTCGAGACGTGCAACTGGGGCAAACGTCTCATCATAGTCAACACCCTCTACTTGTGTGTAACCTTGAGCAACCAACCTAGCTTTATTTCTAACCGCAGTACCATTCTCATCAAATTTATTTTTAAAGATCCACTTGGTACCTATCACATTCATGTCTCTAGGTCTGGGAACAAGGGTCCAAACATTGTTACGTTCAAATTGACCTGATTCTTCATGCATAGTATTGACCCAACTATCATCTAGCAAGGCCTCTTTAAAATTTTTAGGTTCAATTAATGAAACATAACACATGTGATACCTTATCCCGAATCTGTCTTCGGGTTTTCATTCGATCCGATACACTTCCAATCACCTGTTGGGCTGGGTGATTCAGTTTCACCCTTGCTGATGGTTTGAACTCAGGACTTACAATGACAGAAGCATCAGGAGTGATGTCTCTTTGTGCACTCTTTGGACTTTGACTTACTTGTGAGGATGGTGCTGTCTCAACTTCTTGTGCTTAGACCTCAGCTTCTCTTTGACTTTGTGGTTCAGTATCCAAGATTGGAGACTCACCATTGTCATCCTCATTTGTTGCTGGAGTAGGTGAACCTGTGTCATCTATAACCACATCGATTGATTCCATTAAAGAAGAAGTTCACAGGTTATAGACACAAAAAGCCCTACTTGTGGTTGAATACTCTAGAAAAATACCTTTATCACTTCGGGAGTCAAATTTACCCAAAGGCTCTCAATCTTTGAAAATGTAACACTTACTCCCAAAAGTTTTGAAGTATTTTACATTAGGTTTCAAACCCTTCCACAATTCATATGGAGTTTGTAAAGTGTCGGGCCTTAAATACACGCGATTTATTACATAAACAGCAATATTTAGCACTTCAGCCCAAAACTTTGGAGGAAGTTTCTTGCTAAGGAGCATGACCCTAGCCATTTCTTGAACAACTTTGTTCTTCCTCTCAACCACTCCATTTTGTTGTGGAGTAATAGGTGCAGAAAATTCATGCTTAATTCCATGCATATCACAAAAATCCGAAAACAAACTATTTTCAAATTCACAACCATGATCAGTTCGGATTCTTATGATACGCCCAATGGAAACACCCTGTTCATTTTGGATTTTAAGGAATAAAGCCTGGAAAGCATCAAACGTATCAGATTTTTCCCTTAAAAAATTTACCCACGAAAATCGAGTAAAATCATCAACAGTTAAAAAAATATATCTTTTACCTCCAATACTTTCAGTGCGAGTAGGGCCCATTAAATCCATGTGAACCAATTCAAGAGGACGTTTGGTTGTAAAGCTGTTCACCTTTTTATGAGGGGCACGGGTTTGCTTTCCAAGTTGACATGGTCCACACACATGGTTCAGATTCTTACCCAATTTAGGTAATCCTCTTACAAGCTCTTTGTTGGCTATCTTAGTTAGGTCTTTGAAATTCATGTGTCATAATCCTTGATGCCACAAATCAATGTTACTTATGATGGCAGAGTGACAAGTGAGATCATTAGTAGTAACAATCACATAGCAGTTATCAGATGTGCGAACCCCATGCAAGACCGTATTTCCCTTTTTATCCAAAATTTCACATTTATTTTTTGAAAACAATACTTCATGGTGGGAATCACAAATTTGACTAATGCTCAAAAGATTTGCTTTAAGACCATCAACAAGTAAGGCATTTTCAAGCTTGGAAAGACTAGCAACACTTATAGAGCCCTTACCAATGACTCTAGAAGTGCCGCCATCTCCAAAGGTAACAATTCTTCATTCATATTTTTCAAGGGAGGTGAAGTAGGATTTGTTACCGAACATGTGACGAGAGCACCCACTATCAAGATACCACATGTGTGAGTCACGTGCTTTTAGAGCTGTGTGAACAACTAAACAAGTCAAATGATCTTTTCTCACCAAAATCTTTTTGGTCTTAACAAAATCAGGTCTAGCGGTCTTGGTAAATGTCTTGGCGTTGTGAATACCCTCATGAATCTTGATATTCTACCTAGACATGTAAGGTTGTCTCCTAACCCAAAAAGTATTCAAATTTCTATCCTTTTGAGATACCTTACCTACCACAGAGATGACAAATAAAAACAGGTTTTACCTCCTTTTTGTTGATCTTACCCCCTTTAGGTAGATGAAGACAGGGATCACCCTGGTCTACTTTCAACTTTCCTTTTGCTTGAGTCTTCAGGTCATGTG
>NW_021025763.1:19327-33035 GCF_004153795.1 Camellia sinensis
AGAAATTCAGTTTCAAGTCTTGGTACATTTTCGTATTTCCTAGATGGATAGACAGTTTCGAATTGTGGCCCTCTTGCAGAATTCGTCTTTTCAGTTCAAAATCATTCGGTACACACAACCTTCCCTGGAATTTCAACACATTGTTCTCAAATTTAAAATTCGGTCTCGGTTTGGACTCCCGTTCATCAATGGCCTTTAATCCGGAGTGTCGGTGACTGGGGAATTGAGACACATTCCGTCACTCGGAGTACCCAAACTGAAAAATTTCCTTCTACAACAATGAAGATGGACCAAAAATATGAACATTTACAGTATATGGCAGACCTCAAATCAGTATACAAATATGCCAAAAATGTGATGCAAGACAAGGCTCAAAAGGTGCTATAACATGAAGTATATAAAATAATCACCAAACAGAAAAAAAGTGTGAATGAAACATGAAGTATAGGCCAAAATAAGGCCACTTTCAGTTCGGACCAAGGTCCAAAAACAGAAGCAAAGAGGGCTATCAATTTATACAAAAATGGGGCCAAATAAGGGATTGAACTACAAGTGACATATGGAGACATCAAACAATGTTGAGCCCTTCTCCAATGTTGAAGAGGGGCTCAAAATAAGCCTTATATCATTTTAAAACATGCTCGAAAATAAATTGCTCATGGGTCAAAAATAGCATGCAAAACTATGACATACAAGATGGTCAATGAAGCAAGTGTATTATGGAGGGCTCAAACAGGGTTGAGCCCTTAATGAGAAGTGAAGATGAGCTCAAAATATGGCCCTTTTCAGTTAGGGCCGAAGCTTGAAACCAAAAATAAATGAGGCTTAGAAATAGATCAAGGAAAAGGGTCAAAAGGATCAAAGTGTAACTTACCCTTGAAGATTCAAGCTTTTGTTGCTTCTTGGATGGATTTGCAGCTTCTTTAGCCTTCAAGAATCCCTCCTTGCTGCTGGAAATGTGATGGTGGTGGTAGAGCTTGGTGGTGTATAAGGAATGAAGGTTAGGGACTTAGGGTTTTTTTGAGAATTGAGAAGGAAGAAGATGGAGATGGCTATGGAGTCCTCAAGAGGATTTTTTCTAACCCTTAGAAAGAAGGCCACCAGCTGGTTATAAGGATCAAAAAGGGGGTGTAAAGGTGGGTGAGAAGGAGAGGAAAGCTCCCCCACAAAATATCCCCCGGATTGGGATATTTTCTGGGGGAAACAGCTGCACAGCTGTAAAGTAGCAATCATGAGGAACATGGCCGGCCAAATACTTTTTCTGCAGGTGGCCGGCCAGCCACCCCTACTAGCCGGCCAGCTAGGGGTCAAAAGGGTCAAGTTGAATTAATGGCCGGCCACCACTTTTTAGTGGCCTCCCAGGTCTCCTCTTCATAACCCCGTGGTTCGAATTTGGAAATTCTAAAACAGGAGAGAGAACAAGCCAATTTTAGGAGGGGTTCAAAAGGGTCAAAAGGAATTAATGGCCGGCCACCACTTTTTAGTGGCCTCCCATGTGTGTACATCACAAATATGTGGTTTGGGTTTGAAGAAAATGGCTCCAAGGTGTTCAACATTAGCCCGGAAGGAGGCGTTCAAAAGGGTCAAATTGAATTAATGGCCGGCCACCACTTTTTAGTGTCCTCCCATGTGTGTACATCACAAATATGTGGTTGAATGTTGGCAACACTAACCCTAGGGTGTTCAACATTAGCCCGGAAGTGCGAAAAACGGGCGCCGGGAGGCTCCGGAGGAGAGATAACTGGTTGCTGCAACAATTACTAGCCTCCCACCCTTCAGTGACCTTCCCTGTGATAAAACAGAGGTACCTGCCAAAAAAGAACGAAAACCGATGCAAAACAATTGAACGAAAACCGATGCAAAACGAATGTTCGGGGCCAAAACACGCAGTTCGGGGCCCAGAACTGCCCGTTTAAACACCGAAAGTGGCGTTCGCCACGAAGTGGGTTTCTCAGACCCCAGTGTCCCTCATAAGAGAGAAATAAGATGTATTCAAAAAATAGGAAACGGAATTAGTTAGGCGGTCCCGAACCGAGAGCACACGGCCTGACGGCTCCGAAAACCGGAAACGGGCTCCGAAATGGGAAAAAATGGCCTACGGCCACCAAATGTAGCCTACAGGCATTGAGAGATGTCTACAGGACCTCTCCCTCCCTCAGGAAAGAAACAGAGAAACCGAGTCTGGTTCGCAAACCGAGACAAGGCACAGAAGGTTCGGAGAGTCCGGAGCGGGGCTCGCAGCCCAACTCTGAAACTTCTGAACAAGCACATTTATGAAAACATCACAAGAGCTCATGGTGCGCTGAGTCTCATAAGGTCGGATCAAAATGCGGGTGTCTACATGCCCTCTCTTGGACAAGACTGAGCACATTGTTCACAAAGTGAGGTCGTTGTCAAACCAGAGACGACCCATTTTGACAAGGCCGGAAGACTTAGACAAACATACAGATAACAGAATGTGAGCAAGCAGGCAGGGGGCAAGATGCAAATGATATCAGAGAGATTTTGAAATTGACTTATCGCTAGCGAGCGAGTTTTCGGAAGTCTGGACTTATCGGCTACAGCGAAGCCCGATTATTGAAAGTGGGATTATACGCTACGCAGCGGTCGTTTTGAAAATGGATTATGCATGCATGCACATGATATGTAATAATAAAATGCAATGTGTAGCTAAGAGCTTAAACGGTACCCACAGGAGGCATTGGCATGCTTACCTCATGTGCTGGGATACTGTCGTCCTTTTGTGCTATGAACTGTTACGTATTACTTTTCTCCTGACTAGGTCCTCAGGCTTCCTATTCTCCAACAGAAAGGTGACAGACTTAGGCTGGAATCAGCTATCCAGAAATTGAGGCATACAGATGCATATCTCATAATGTGCTGCCATACAGATTTCAACGCGCAGAATACCCCTGTCAATTTAAACAGCTTTAGTCTCGAATCCCGACACCTTTGCGTTCTAGCAAAGCCATTCAACCTCTTAGTCTACACCGTCTCGTTGGTATCTCTCCTAGACTCACGACAACAGGCAGTCGCATATACCAAACCATCGAAGTCTCTCGGGCACGACAACACCAAAGGAAATTGACATTCAGAGGATTTAGGTTTCTCCTAGCACCAGGGAGTGCACCAGACAGTGCCGATGCGCAGCTGATCACCAAAACAATAGCGCTAAAAAGATGCACAAATAGTGCGGATGCTAAAGTTGACCAAAAACTCGGCAAGCGTGAATGCACAAAAGTCGATAATAAGAGTGCGCAAGAGTAGCCGATAAATGCTACTTAACAAGTCAGTAGAGATGCGCAAGAATGCGCGATGGATGCATGCAAAATGCAAGATAAGGTGCACAAAACAGCTGATGCAACAAAGCTGAGTAGTGATTCTGAATTGCACTAAACAGTGCAGAGTGATGTGCGAAATGTAAAAAACACATGAACAGATGCAATGCGCAAAATAGCCACGATGTCAAACTCACAAAACAGGTGACGATGCGCCAACACAACAGCGTTTGATTTTGCAAATCAATAAGAAGTGCGATACGCTAAACAACGGCATTGAATGCCAACGTGGCAATACGCAAACAAGCGCAGAAATTGAAATGCACTATAAAACGCAATTTATTTTGAATGAACTAGACGTAAGCGGATACGTAAACAGCGACGGATTGATTTTGAAATTTGACTAGCAGTGCGATACGGACTAAACAGCCGCGATTGAGATGCAACTACAGTGCGATACGCTAAACAGCGCGAATTGATTTTGAAATGCACTGACGTGCGATACCTAAACAGCGCGATTGAATGCCTAACTATGACGTGGATACGCTAACAGCGCAGATTGATGCACTAAACAGCTGCGATTACGCCTAAACAGCGCGATTGATTTGAACTGCCCCTGACCTGCGAGTGAGATTACAACAAGATGCACAGCAGTGCTATTGAGATACAAGTGTAAGTGCACAAAGATAGTGCGATAAGTGAATGCATGTCTATACAAATGAGTGAGCATTTTTATGCACGATGAAAGAGTGCAATTTTCTATAATATTAGTGAAAGCAGAGCTTTTCTATGCTGAATCAAGGAAAGCATATTCTTGCGATCAAAGCAAGGCACTACTTGCTGGGATTGATCAGGAAAGCATATTCTTGCGGAATCGAAAGCCAGCATATTCTATGCATGCAATCAAACGTGCGCGCGCACGCACATGCATAGAAGTGTATACGAAAGTGCACTGCTATGTAGTTAGTTAGGGATGAAAATGTACCCTGTGGCCTCTGATTTACGCTGTTAGGGACTTTGCAAAAAACTCGCTCAATAGGGCCACCTCTTAATGAATTGGCGGAGGATACATCTGTTGTTCTGCTTTTAATTGCCGTTCTGGCTTGAAGCATGCTTAAGCTGGAAGTAGAGCTACACTCTTCTTCGAGTATGACAGGACTGAAGACGGTACGTTGGAATTGCATTCAGAATTTTCTTCTGAAGTGAAAAACACTAGGATGCTCAAACTTTTCCCATATTGTTTTGTTGCTTTCGCAGTCCGGAACTTACTATAGTCAGAAGGTCCCGTTTTGCTGTCTGACATGCTTGGGCTGAACCCTGCTGTTTTATGAAAGAAAGGAATCTTTGTTTTGCCAGATGAGAGAAACAGACGCATCGGAGCGCAAAACATTTATTCTGCAATTGATAATGAGCTCTATTGACCGGGTATCGGCCTACGACTGAAAACAGCAACGACAATCTCCAAACGCGAAATAAAAGGCACTACAACCTAACATCACTCAACACAGGAAAAACAAAGTCAAAAACCTGAAACAATCGAGACACGTCGGGAACAACTCAAAGCAGAATCGAGACAGACAAAATATATCAGACAGACACCTACGTGCACAGGAGCCTGTTTCACCAGAGGTAGTGGTTTCCCACTTTTATTTGTGTTCTACATCCCTCGGACCCTCAGGCTCTTGTTGTGTTCTGAAAGCCCCTTTATCACATTTTTTCTCTCGTACACTCTCTATTCTTCAATCTTCATTTCTCACCTCCCCTGCGGTGGTTGATGGATGAACAGAAGTTGCTGGGTCCGCCCACATATCAGCTCGCGCTATTCCTTGGTACATTGTCGAGCGGTCATTGCGGGAGGAGCATCTTGATCCATTCTATTCGTGCTACCATCGCTTGATACCTCACTGCTTGGAGGGTGGAGAGCTTTCTGCCCTTTGTTGTTACCTCCAGTCATCCCCTTTTTTTTGGGGGTGAGTGGACCTTTTGCGCAGTATGTTTAGGCAATGGGAAAGAACTAGGAAGCCTGCTGAAACTGTGCCCGTAGCTCATCATTTGACCATTTTTGGTTTTAGGTTTTATTCCCTAAAAAAAAATTTTGACCAAAATAGAGTTAGATTAACATAACCTGTTCAATTTTCTATTTTAAATCATGCAAGTTAGCAGTGAGCACTGAGGTTTTCCTTTTTTGGGTCCAAGAAATGGATCCAGTTTTGAAAATGGACATACTTTCTCGAAGAAGATTAGTCAACCTCGAGTAATATTCTAAAACTATTTTTGCAAACGACCACTGACTCACGATCATGACCCTCTTTGAGCATGGCAACCTCGGATCCGATGGCAATTGGAAAATTGCCTTGTCTGCAAGGACACCCAAAAAGAACAAAAACAAGTGCATGCAACGGAAATGTTGCCCCTTGTTTGGAAATGACACTGCGGCGTATCTGATGGCCAACGGAACGTTGGCCTTGTTTGGATTAGCAACCGCCGACGAAATTGAATTGGCACGGAAATTTCCCTTGTTGGAATGAACATGGGTGCATTGAAAATGGAACGAAAAGTTGCCTTTGTCTGCATGCACCGTGAGCTGTTGGTAGTCAGTCCTCAGAGCGAACGAACGACAACGACTCTCAGATATAGAGAAGGCAAAATTATCAGAACCATATAGTGGACATGATGAGTTTGAAGTGTTTATGGCTGACTCAGAATAGAAGTTGCCCTACGTATCCCAAGATGGTCAAGCCTACGTAGTTCGGGTTAAGCATACCTCGGGTATACCTCTTCCTTTTTAGGCTCTAACTTTTTTCAGAGCCGTTGCGGGCGTTTTCGACCTTCAGAGCTTGTTTCTCTTTCTTCAATTCGTTTTCATCTTCTTTTTTGATTTTTCGTTCTTTTTTTGCATCTTTTTTTCTTTTTGTTGTTCTCTTTTTTTTGCTTCTTTTTTTTTTTTAGTATTTTTCTCTTGCTGCTTAACTTTTGCGTGGGGTCGCCCTCCGGGTTTTCGGCCATGCGAGCCTCTCAAGGTAAAGTACAACAAGTCCATTTGCCAAATGGTTTTGAGATCCTGGAGTATTGACCAGTGAGAATGGCTGTCTTTGCTTTGTAAGCTTCTTTGATAATTGTCTCCCCAGTCTTGACTTGACTTTGTGCCTTTGTTCGAGGGCTGCTTCAAAATCTAGCCCCCACCGCCTACACAGGCCTCACAATCTAGTGACCGTATCGACTTCTGATTCAGTTCCAGGGTTGGAAGCGAAGGGGTTGATCTCGAGGCCGGAGAGCGATCTAGCTGCACAATATCAAGCGATTCCAGCACAAAGTTCTTCGCAAGACGCGAAAACATTTATGTTTTTAAATTTTTAAAGCGAACAAATCGCTCGCGCTGCAAGATAGTGTAGAACATCTGGATTCAAGCAGAGATCCTTTCCAGTACTTACGCTAACAAGCATGATTCCATTCGTTTTTAAGGCTTAGCACGCCTCTTTCTCTTCAAATGATCAACTTTTTGCAAAACCGAGGGAATTACTTCCTTTTCGTTTTCACAGCAGTGTTCAACACAAGTTTTGAAAACTTGGGGTCGTGCAATGTCTGGGCACAAGAGAGCATGGTGGAATGTACTGCATTATCATTCAGATTTCTCACAAACAGCAAACGGCAGAAGCGAACACAGATAGAAGTCAAAGATTACTTTGTTCTTTCCAGATCTTTTGGACACATGGCTCCTGGCAAACAGACTCAAAACAAAGACGAAAAGCCAAACACCCAAAACCAAATGGTGACCCGAGTAACCCCCGAATCTCACCGACTCGCTGTACAACAGGACTGACTCGATACAACAAAACAGATTCCAAAATAAAAGACTGACTCAAAACAAAAGACAGACTCAAAACAAAACAACCGAGACTGACCCAAAACCCGATCAGAAACGGCATTCGCACAAATGCTCAAAAACAGTGCATGCCATCCACCATTATCTGGAAGTTAAACTGGCGTTGCCGCAGGTGCGTTCATCCCCTCCAATCACTCAATTCATCCCCTACAAACTTCACTGATCAAAGTGCCGCTGACTTTGCTGGACCATGGCATGGGGCGATGACCCCAATTGTCAATAGATCCGTGTCTTCATGGCGAGGGACGGAAGCGGCAGTTGGTAGTAAGGCCAGTTTGTTGTGATGGTAACGCGCGAGTTACTGGGTAGTATCTGTGTTAGCCGGAAGAGGTTCGGGAGAGCAGGCTTCAAGGAGTTTGGATGGCCTTGTCCAAAAGGTTTGGAGAGCTTTGGACAAAGGCACTGAGGATGGAAAGACCTCGACCTCGGTTGGTTTACTTTCAAGGCTTGTGGATTTTGCTGACGCACCAGCAAAGGTGATTGCACGGTGTGGCTTTGGTTTGACCGATCTCTATCCGGTGGATGATTAGAGCTAAGTTGATATCTCTAGTATGATGACCTTTCTCCCGGGCTTGCCCCTTGTATTCAGAACTGCCCCTAAGTTGAGTAGGAGATGTCGTCACAGCTTTTGCAACCAATGCGACACTTGCTCTTGTTCCAGTCCGCTCGGCTTGTCAAAGCCTCAACAGCCAACAGGAGATGTTCATTTGGTCCATGTCCGCGCTATCATTTGTTCCTCCCGACTTCACCTCCATCCCAAGGATTGGCTTTCCTAAATGCAGCCCGTCCCAACATCGGGAGTCTATTGACATGAACGTTCTTCGGTATGTGGAGTGGTCGATGATGGAGCCAATGTTCCCGGAGCAAGAATCCGTCACGGGGTTTTTTTGAACATCTTTAATCATTCACTCACTTAGACATCAGTGTTCACGGGTTGAGATGGTTGAGGTTCAGTTCACCATCAATGCATAAGTCCATGCTTTTTGGATAAACACCTCAGGGCTTGGGGTAGATGGGCCCGGGGCTAGATGTATATGCTGGGGTCAAAGGTGGCGATGGCAGTATAGTGGTGTGATTGAGTAGGCAGGAGATACGTACTGTTGGTCATTGGGGGTCTGAAGGTGGACTAATCGATAACCGCGTTTGTCAATGAAGAGATTTTGGAACCTCCATGACGAAGGCGGTAGCAGGCGGTGCCGTGACGCGCATGCTGATGGTTAACAACACCAGTACTTGCGGGGTTATGTCTGGCTGGGAGTGGGTTGGAAGAGGTTGAAGGATCGAGGGAGTTTGAATGCCCTTTTTTCCATCAGGCTTTTAGCTGTAGCTAGTCAGGAAGTCATATGAGAGGAGGTGGATTCTACCCTGAGTTGGGCTGGGCCAGCGGTTGTAGGCGTCGTTCATGGCAAAAGGGCTGGCTTGTGGCGACTGTATTGATTCGTGGTTTGGGACTAGCGCTGAACTTACCAGCATGGTACTCCCTGAATCACCCCTGCTTGTCAGTTCCCTGTTCCTGGGCATGATTCCCACTGTTAAGCGCATTCTCGACTTGACCCCAGTTATGCAAAATTGTTGAACAGTGATACTGGAGCGAGCTATAACTTTTGCAAACAGATCACAATGCTCAAGTTTTCGGACCATCTCTGATTGATCCCTCTCAGCAAGAGCGACGATTGTCATTTTTGCTGCCTTGCTACTCCACCTCTGAGATGAATCCACACAAGGACTCTGTTGGGTTCTGGCGAGTTGGCTTCAAGCTCTTGGATGGTCATTTCAACTTGGGTATTGTAGGAATACTTGACGACAAAGGCCTCAGCCATTCTTCCCGTTTTGCGTTTCAATCGTTACTCCTCCAATTTGGCATCAAGTGGCTGCCACACCGACAAGTTCTTCCATACAGAGAGAGGTTTTTGTGGCTTAGTCAAACCCCATCTCAGCTTAGACGTATTAGGCACACACTAAGGCATACACGAACGACTCCGAATAATGTACCATTGGATCATCCAGACCGTCTAACCGGGTCGGTGTATGGCATTTTATGTTTGGAGCCGAATGGGCTACGGTGTGTGCCTCTCAATTGCATGAGGAATGAGTTAAGGCCCTGATGCCTTTTTTGATTGTTCTCAAGTTTTGCATTTTTCACTGCGGTCAGAGTCATGGCGTGTCTGCATCAAGGGATAACACTCTCATATAGGATGCACGGGGTCTAGAACTTGCGCTTGAGCAACCCTTCTCGGGATCTGGATTCTGCATATTACAACTGGCCGGAAATTGGGTTCAGTCTCACGGCCGGGTCCAAGCGTGGATGTGAGGCAGAGGATTGCCCCGAATGGGCGCTGCGTTTCAACCACTGTCTCAGCCTGGCATGCAGTTCCTGATAGCGCAGCATGTCATGTGAGGCGCACTCTTACCGACTATGTGCCATCACGCCTTGCTGGTGCCGACAAAAAGTGATGTTGACTGTGCGACTGACGGTTAGATGACAGATGAGCCCTGACGGCTTTTCTGTACTTGCGCTCAGCGAAGAAACATGGTCCCCTTGAATTGAATTTCTACTAACAAAGTCTATCAGCATAAGTTCGAATGAACCCTGGGGCGAATATCGAGGCTTCTGAAGCTATGGTTCCCAGACTACTAAAAAGAGGGAAAACAGCGACAGCATTCTCAGCCTGATTCCACCTGAATAGTTTGAGCTATTGAATGAGTGTGCTCTTATGAATTCTGTTTTTTACACAAAATTCTTGCCCAATCTGAGTTGATACCCACAGGTAAGCTTATAACAAATACTGATAGTATGCCCGCAGGCTATGCCCAACTCGCAAACTTGGTGACGGCAGGCCTGCGCCAGAATCTACATGATACATTGCATTCCCTGTAGGACGCACTCTAAAGACATAACACGTAAGATGAGAGCCAAAACCCCTATTGAAGGGGTAGGGTTTCCGTGTCATATTTTGCGGAAGCTTAGGGTTTCACTACGCAGCAGCGGTTTCAAAACTATAAACGGTAGAGCAACCTGTCCTAGTTTGGAATGGTCCACTATGGATGCCGATATGCCACTACGTGAAATGGTCAAAAGAGGGGCCCCGGTCAAACCGAGGTTCGTGTTCCCTACGGCAGAGCCCACCGGTCACCTTATGGTATCCTTGAAGACAAGCCGGAAACGATTCGAATTAGCAGATGGAAAACACGGAGGTCCTAGGGCCACCAATGCAATGCACATGCAAGAAGCAACAGTGTAGTCAAAAGACAATATATGAGTTCGAGTCGAAGCTCTCTAATCCCCAGCAGCAGTCGCAGAAACGCTTGTACAGCCGTCGGGGGACCTCGCTCAGCTCGACTCGGCTTTGTACGTCACGGTTTGCTAAGTCTGAACCAAAGAGTACCAAGATCCGCAAATCGTTTTAGAGAGACATGATTTTGAAAGAATGCCAAAACACTGCGACTGCTATTGTGCCAGATTACAGCAGGTCTGACCCTAAATATTTTATTTAGGAAATTTAGGAAACCCATGACTCGGTGCCAAAAAGCCACGTGTGTCCGCATCACCAAGTTGCCTCGCGCCGGTACTTGGTACAGATCTGGGAAGGTCACTTCCAGTGAGCACCCCCGCTCGCCCGGTTCATAGACCGGCTCTACTAACCGTGATATCAGATTTTGAAACTCATTGGGTCTGTATAGCCGGTTAGTTAGCCTAGGTTACCTATGTGATGACTCACACTATAAGTACTAGACTGGGTCGTCCGAATTGGAACAAACATTTCAGCTTGTTTTTGAAATGTTTTTCTCTGCAATAGGTGCGTGTTGTACCCTCAAGTGGCTTATGGAATTTTGACCTGATTAGTGGCTAACTATCAATATTGTTCCAGATTACAACCCACCTTCACCCCACAGGCATTAGGCAGTCGTTATATAGCATAAGCACATAGCCTCGATGGGTAAATGCTATTCATGGCACACTCACACGGCATGCAAGGATGCTAAAGCATTAAACTTACCGAGTACTCCAACCAAAACGAAAAATGTTATATAATAGTGCATGACTCCTATTACAGAAATTGCTATGCAACACATGCCAAAATGACATATAGCAGGCTCGGCTATTCTAAACGATAGGATAGAACATGACTAAACTATCAGTGATCAATTTGAGAAATTGAAGTACATGCAGTTTGTGATGAGTGCGCCGAGCCCGGTGCATGCAATACGTAATGAATGACAACATTGCTGTCTATGTATGCTAATTAAATTATAGCCTATCAACCATCATAAAGGAATAATAAAAGGAGAAAGAGAGGGTTGGGAAGACCATAAACTCACACTCACCCACACTTATTACAGTTTGTGCCATCACTCGAAGGGTCCGGATAATAACAGTCCAAATATCAGTCCCAGATAAAGAATTTACAGTTAAATTTAAATTAATTAATAAATTGTTAACTGAAAGCAGATAAATGACGTGCAGCACAGCGGTCTTGCTCTCTGGTTGATGATTGCATTCCGGATTGTCTGCGCGGAAATCACGGACATGCTCCCGAATTAGCGCTCTGATTATCACCTGTTCTTGGAATGCGGCCTGGCCAACCGAAAGGTTGTTGATTCTCTGATTTGCTGCAACATAGCCAGGAAGGCGCCATAGCACGTATCTGCGCAGATATATGCATGTCTCGAATCCTCGTGCCCACCAATCACGCTACCGAGCATGATGGCGGAGTCGAAATGCACTAAGTCAATAATGGATGATATGCACACTGAAACTCTACAGCTCAAAACCTAACTCAATCATGATAATCTCGGAGTGTCGGTGACTGAGGAATTCGAGAACATTCGTTCCACTCGGATACGAAATGTACCTCGTTTCCCAGTGCGGGTTGAACTCCTATTCCTGGAAACGATCAAGCATGATAGCTGAAATGCTAGAATAATCGTAACATCGAATTGATAAGAGCGCCGAAGGTTGACGGCAACAACCGAGAAAATGAAGGTCCCTGAACTGCGGGGGCACCAATCGAGATGATATTGATCTCGAAAATTCGTGACGGCGCGGACGCAAGACCGAGACTATGATAAGTGTTCGCAATACGTGCACCCCCAGGCACGCAAACCGATGCAATGAATATGTTTGTCCGAACATCGTGCACCGGCACCGCAAACAGCAATGGCGATGTCTGATGTAGGCACAAACGAGAATAAATGTCACCGAACAGCACGAGGGCCGAAGCAGAAGATAGACTGAGGCTTACACAAGTTACTCAGACAAAGATGCGGTGATAAAGGGATCCTCGAAAGTGTCTGAACAGGCACGCAAACCGAGGAATGAAAAAGTGTATGCGAAATAGTACACCTGGGACGAATACGAGCATGATATTAAAAGATCGCGCCGCACGATAGCATGACTGGCTCGAATACGTGCACGTCGGGAGAACCGACATGATGTGTCAGACAAATAAGAGCGGGCACTGCATACCGAAATGAAAGTCGACTACACGCAGGGCACGCAAACCAGAGGCTGAAACAAATGCAATGACAATGGACAGGAAATGACAAGTGGCTACTATACCAACCTGAGTGAGCCTCAGCCACACTCACATCGATGCATGGATAAAAATGATCAGTGCTGAATGACGTGCCCCGGGTCGCAGCCAACGACCCGCAGATTGATAAATGCAAGATATTGCATTCGAAATGCAAGTAGGGTACATACCACATGGTGAGCCCAGCACACTACATCGCGATGCCTGGGAAAAATGAGAGTGCCTCGAAATGCTGTGCACGACAACACCGCGAGTGATAAATGCATTGAAATGCTATCGAAATGACATTGGCCACTATTACCAACATTGAGTGAGCTCGCCACATCACATCGGATCCAGATAGGCGAAATGAGGCGTGCTGATAATGCGTTGCACACGAGGCACGCAAACCGAGGCGTGCAAATGCATGTAAATGACTATGGAAATGATCAAATGGCTTATTACCAACATGAGTGAGCCTCAGCCACACCTACATCGGATGCCGGTCGGATAAAAAAGACGAGGCCTCGAATGCGTACACCAGGCACGCAACCAAGGTATGATAAAGCGTGAATGATATGAATGCAATGGGCTATACCACATGCAGTGAGCGTCAGCCACACTCACATTCGGATGCAGCGGATAAAAACTGGAGTGCCTCGAAATGCGTGCACAACGGACGCACAACGAGCAATGATTAAGATTGATGAATTGGGAAAAATGATGCAGATACTAATGAATTTCAGCAACAAAATATGGGGGAACAGTGACACCGAAATGAAGCGAAGTACATGAAATGAAAGGATGTCCAAATGCACCCATTAGCATCCCGAAAATGACCTATGACATATCAAAACATGACGACAATATGGACATAGCAATGCACAGACGAGCTAGAAGTCCAAAGATTGCACTTTCACAGTTATAAACATGAGCCAAACAGCAAGCTGGTAAGGAAACATAGCATGCAGAATAGGGCCTAAGAGGGTTATGAAGCACAGTGTATAGCAAACTCACTGAGAAATTTCTTTCTT
>NW_021025763.1:33085-49441 GCF_004153795.1 Camellia sinensis
TCTCGAGCCTTCGGAGGCAGGGCTCACGGCCGCGACTCTGAAACTTCTGAACGAGCACATCATGCAACATCACCAAGCGCTCAATCAGTGACGTCTGAGTCTTAAGGTCGGTCAAAAATGGGGTGTCTACACTAGTATATCGCCCTGTTGGTAAGATAGGGAAAGTCGCAATCATAGCCATTGCATCATAGTGCATTGTCATGCATTTCCATTGTAGCTTGCATGCATCCATTGCATTTTCCCCAGTAGATCGCATCATACTGCATTGTCATGCATTTTGTAAATATCCATCCATTTCCATTGCATATTTGTAGATATTGCATTATAGTGAACAAGCACATTATGAAACATCACCAAGCGCTCAGTCGGTGACGTCTGAGTCTTAAGGTCGGTCAAAAATGGGGTGTCTACACTATCTTGTGCACCCAAATAGCACTATTTTGTTCATTCACCCCCATCGCACTGTCTTGTGCAAAATAACATTGTTTTATTCACCTCACGCACACTGTCTTGTGCACTCACTGGGTCTAGGAGACCTTAAATCCTCTAAAGGTGCAATTCTTCTTTTGGTGTTTGTCATGCCTGAGCGGCTTTAGGCTGTCCAAAATAGCCACTTGATTGTGTTTGTGGTGAGTTCCTAGGAGACCAATTGAGACGGTAGAAAGTAGAGTTTGAATGGTCGAGGCCTAGAATGCAATGGTTTGGAATTTTTTAGACTAAAGTCTGGTTTAAATACCCATGGGTGTATCCTCGGCTTGAAATCTGTATAGTAACCCCATAGGTTGAGGTAGCTTGTATGTCCCTCAATTCTAGATATTGAACTAACCTGGTCTATCACCCTGTTGGAGAATAGGGAAAGTTGCAAACATAGCCAGGGAGAAAAGTAGTACCCTTAGTTCGGAAGCACAAGATAAAGGAAAAAGTCTTGAAACCAAGAAGAAAAGGAAGATCCACGGCAGCATAAGGTGAGTCATCACCAATTGCCCCTTCCAAGTACTTTCTAAAAGCGCCACTTCTCAATTGCTACATCATAGTTATTATCTATTACCTCTATCACGCTGCATAGAGCATCTATCGCACGCATCAACTACACTATCCATTACATCATATTATTTTATTGTCTGCATCATTTCCATGTTAAGCTTAGTTTGGCATGTGCTCATACATTTCCCTCGTTAAAGCATAGCTCTGCATGTGTACGTGCCTATTCTACAAGAATTGTGGTCTGAGGGTTCTGGCACCTTTTCTGTGTTAGACATGGTTTGGTTTGTGTCCATGCTTTTTCTAGGTAAGACATAATTCGGCATGTGTCCCTTATTCACTTCATCCATCGCATCCATTACATCGTACTTTGTCTTGTTGCATCCATCCTTTTCGCATAAACACATTTAGGATCATTATCATCATATTGCATTGTTATTTCCTAGTACATCTTTCCCCAGCAGATTATTCCCCCTCACTTATATCATACCATCTAATCAGTTGTACTTTTTCTGCAAAAAACATAGATTTGCATGTGTATGCGCCTATTCTGCAAGAATTGTGGTCTGAGGGTTCCGACATCTTTTGTGTGTTAAACGTAGTTTGATTTTGCATCCTCATTTTTGTATGATATTTTTGTAGAAGGCATTGCTTATGGTTTGATTATTTTGTTATATTATATATCATTTGCATTGTTTCATTGCATTGTGTATCATTTGCATCCTGTCCCTAAACTACACTAGTTTGATTCCTTGCAAAGGGATACGTCGGAAACTTTTGAGTTCAACTAATTGTATCTACATTTTGTTTGTTTTCCCAAGTCTTACGGTCTTGTCAAAATGGGTCGTCTTCAGGCTTTGACATTCACTCACGTCATTTCATGACTCTAAGCTCTATCAAAGAGGGGCAACTGTAGACACCCCATTTTTGACCGCCCTTAAAATTTGAGCGCCACACTCTGAACACTTGATGATGAAAAGTTACGTTGTACAATCGTTCAAATTCTTTAACAAAAGGCTTCATTTTTTGAGCTTTTAATCCCAACCTTACACCCCATTTTGACCAAAACTATTTTAGACCTTAAAACCCTCTTTTTTCAAAATATTTTTCCAAATGTTTCTATGATGTTCCAAGGCCTGCATTTCTTTTAAAATATTGCACTTTTCAGTAAATCGAGTAAGGATGAAGTGGAAATAAATGGAAGGGAGGTGAACTCTCTGAAAAATATTGAAAAATATCTTATTTATAGATTTGGAGTTGAAGGAAATATAAGAGGTTGGAAGAAACTAGTTTAGGAAAGGGTTGAGCATCAAACTGTTAAGAGAGAAATGAGCAACCTTCACTAAATTAGGCATATCTCTTTTGTACACTTAAAATTTAGATATGAGGCCACCACCATTGGAAAGGCTTCAATTTAGACTCAAGAATCACCTAAAACCGAGTTCAGATGAAGGAGACATGCCTGTTTGAAGTTGGGCTTGAGAGCAGTTTTTTTGGACTGGCCGGTCACTTTTTGTGGCCGGTTGTACAAGTCATTGGCCGGCTGGCCGGCCAGGTGTCCCAGCAGGCAGATATTTAGAGCCAGCTGTCCCCCCCCTATGTGCATGCCTCCCCCCCCCCCCATGTGCATGCCTTGCACCAGCTATCTCTATACAGATATTTCTGACAAGAGAAGTTGTTTTTCTATAAATACAAGCCCATCCTTCATGGTTTTAGGTTAGAAACTTTTGCTAAAAGCCCAAAACTTGCCAAACACTCTTCCTTTATATCTTGCAATATACATACACTATACATACACTCCCTAAACCAATTTTTAGAGTCTTCTTGCTAAGATTATTGAGCTAAATTTTTAGCCCTTGAGAGTGAATACCTTGTGGTTTGTGAATGAAAGAGTAACTCCCCTACAAGAGGTGTAACTTTTGCCATCTTTGCACTACTTCCTTCTCTTTTCTTGCTATTTTTACACTGTCTTTGGACTATTTTTGTGGGCTGAAACTTGTGATTTAAAAGCTACCAAGGGTGGAGGGGTTTAACCAACCTTCCATGAAACTTATTCTAATGCTTATATCCTTGTGTTTCCTACTTGTTCTTCAACTTTTAGCTATTGATTTTCAGAGTTTTCAAAGGCTAAAACATGTGATTTTAAGGTCCAAAAAGTGGAGGGCTTAGCCACCATTCTTTAGGCTTGCTTGCTAGCTTTGTTCCCTTCTTATTTTGCTTACTTTTTTAGCTTTTCAAACTAATTTTTTGGCACTATTTTTACTAATTTTGGGGTTGTTTTAGTGTGTTACTTAGTTTATGCTTTGCATATTATACTTGTGTTGTTGTAAGTTCTCATAGGTTTGGTGGTTTAGGCCTTAGACACCAATCTATTTGAGTTTATAGTTTTTATTTCATAGTTTTTCATACATATACTCACACTTACAATAATCATTTCTGCAATATCCCTCCTTTCTTGGTTTTCTTTCTTCTTTTTTCTTTAAGAGTAGTTTCAAACAATCGAATGTTGTTCAAGGCTTGAGAAAGAGACCTTCCATGCTTAATGCTTTAATCTCTTCGAAGGTTTATTACCAAGGCATTACATCTCTCTCATGGTAAGTGCAATTTCTTGTTTGACACTTCTCTTCATTAGTGGACGTAATTATCATTTTTGGACAAAATGAATAAAGAATGGTGATGCAATGTAAAAGAAGTTAAAATTGGACTAAAAGTGGTAACAAGAGCAGTAAAATCAAGTCGGGTTTAATCGAATGTTAATTGAACCTATTGCGTCTCGACTCATTACATACTCTTTAGTGATGTTAATGATTCGAGAAGCAATGTCTACCACTTCCCTTCAGGTAACTCCATGATAGGGAGGAGGTTTTGCTGGTCTTTTTTTTTCATTTATTGAATCTTTGTCCCGTCGATTCATATATCATTACGCAACGAGTTTATGACAATTGATGGTTTATGAATCGAGTCTACTCCTCCCTTGATCAATTTCATGATAGGGAGAGGCAGAAAGGACAAACACCTCCTAGAAGCACTCTGTTTTTGCTCTGTTTCATTTCTGTAGCAGTATGGTAGACCCTCAAAATAGTGGCCGACCGGCCACCTTTCCATCCGATGGACCACTTTTCAAGGCCGGTAGGCCACTCTATTTTAGACAAGCAGTGTCATTTTCATGAAAGAACAGAGCAAAGGATGGGGTGAAAACAAATTAATTTTCTGACTGCAAAATAGAACAGTTCTAGCAACAAAACAGAGGAGTTTTTGAGCAGATATTTTTTGTTCATACATGTTCGACTTTTCGATTCTCGTAGTCCTTTAGATAATGTTTATTTTGAATAGTTGTGGCTCCATTTGAAACTTGTAATAGTTAGTTAATTAATTAGTTAATTCGGCATTGTAATAATTAGTTTAAATTCGGACATTCGGACCCTCTTGTATGAGGGCAAACTTGTAATATTGTGTATGTCTTCCAACTTCCATTTCTTTCTCCCTTTTATTTATTTGCTTATGATGGTTGTATCATATTTTCCATTTTCATATCATTGCCATGTTTAAACATCCATATTTGCATACATTAGCTTCAGTTCATCATTCTAACCTTATTGTTATGGCCTACTTAATTGAATACGTGTGTTGTTGTATGCTTTGAGTTGAGTCATATGCCATGTTAATACACCGAACCTATTAGTTGCATTTTTTATGTGTTGCATTACTCACTTGCAGTAGAGCATGCATTTTTCTAATGGTTTTTATTTCCTTTGGCTTGCCTCGGTTGAGTACTAGGTGAGCATTTCTCACTTTAGCATGTTGCATGTGTGTTAGTATTCCCATATCAAGCATGTTTACCATGAGGCTGGGTGCTTAGTTGACATATCTCTTGAATGCCGGTGGATGGAAATTTTTTCGCTTAAGTTGGGATGATTTGCTTAAATGTACATGTGAGCTTACTTTTTCAAGTATCACATATTCACAACTCTTTTTCAAACAAACATAAAATCAAAGCATTCCAAAGTAGGTGAAATAGTCTATACTTGTGTGCCTCGCATAGTAATTGTTAGCCATATTGTGTTTTGATGATTATTTTGACTGTTTTGATTTTATTCTTGATAAATTAAATTCATCAATATAATATGTTTTATCCAAATCAATTTAATCTATTTTCTCCTCATGCTAACCATGTTCTTGGAGGCCAATATGCAGCTTAAACTGAGGGAAAAACAACCCAGAAACAACAACAAAATAGCAGTAAAAAAAGCCCAGAAATAGTAGCAAAACAACCCAAAAATAGCAGCAAAATAGCCCAGCCTAAAGATGGCAGCAACACAGCACAAGCAGTAGCAGAACAAAGAAGGCTGAAAATACACTGGGTAGACGTAGCAGAACAAAGAAGGCTAAAAATACACTGGGTAGACGTCCGAGCGGATGTTCGGCTAGGCCAAAATTAGCCCGCTTCACTCTCGTTTAGTTCTACTTCACTCCGACCGCCAAACAGTAGTATACTCGACAACCGCAGACGTCATCCTTGACGACCGAGATGTCACCAGACATCCAGGTGGACTTCCGAGAGGATGTCTCTCAGGAACAAAATTTTATTTCAGACATCCAGGTGGATGACCACTCTGTGCTGCAACGACTCTTTTACAAATATAGTTGTCATCAATCAGACCTGTCTTTTAACTCCTTCAACATCTAATCCTATATGGGAAATGCAAATTTGAGTAGGGTAGATTTAACCAAAATCTTACTTAATCTTCTCAATGCACGCAACTGACGATGGATACATTTCTTCTTCATAAATAGAAGTACTCTTGCTACTAAAGAAGATAATATATACAGAGAGAGACAACCAACATGCCTTACACATTTTTACACTTCATCATTCACGTCTTCTTCATCTCTGTATCTGGAGTAGCACTGTTCTGAGTTCATCGTTCATTCAGAAAATCAAACACTTAGCTATAGCCTTAAGCCCATCTACCTGTAAGAGGTTGTAAGAAATTCAAAGAGATTTGAGCCAAGAAAAGTTGTGTGATTTTATCATCAATCTCATCTCTCTAATCTCTGGAGAGTAAATCTTTTGTATTTCCTTTTCCTTTAGAAAACACACAGAGCTTAGCCTTATGCATAACCACCTTTGAGAGGTTTTTACACAAAATTAGTGAGCTTCATTTTGTATATCCATCTTTGAGAGATTATTGTAAGCTTTCTTTGAAAGCAAAAACACCATTTCAATCTTGTAAAAGTGTTGTATACACTGTGTTCTTGAAATCTTGAGAGTAATTGTGAATCACCTAAGATTTGCAAGGGCTTAGGCTTGTGAAGCCTGTGTAAAATCTGTGGAGGATTGATCCACATGTTGAGAGGTTGCTAGCACCCTTGTGAAGCTAGAAGATAGTGAAAAATCTCAAGGGATGCTTGAGGAGTGGATGTAGGCTTAGTTGAAGCCGAACCACTATAAATCGTGTTTGTATTTTTCTCCCTTATCTCTTTACTCTATTACTCTAGCTAACTGATATATTTGTTTCCATTCACTGTATTAGCTTAATCCACTTCCATTTAAGTTATTGTGTGAAGTTTTTCTTGATCAATTTCTTCTACTAGTTAGTAAGTTTTTGTTCGGGTATTATTATTTTTTAATTTGTAGAAACCTAATTCACCCCCATCTTAGTTTTCTTTTTCGGTAACAATTGGTATCAGAGTCTTGGGTACTTGTTTAGATTTAACAATCTTGAGTTTTTGATCCATAGCAACCATGTATTCTACTTACTCTGTTGTAGGACAAGCTAGCAATAGGCCACCTCTCTTTGATGGTAGTAATTATATTCATTGAAAAGAAAAAATGACTTTGTATCTTCAAGCTACCAATTATGCTTTGTGGCTCATTATCACTAATGGTTCTAAAATCCATACCAATGTAGTAGACAATATCAGTATGCCTAAACTTGAGGATGAATTTGATGAGCATGATTATAAACTCTTTCAAGCAGTTGCTAAGGCCAAGCTTATTCTTGTGTATGGACTATATGCAAATGAGTACAATAGAATTTCTGATTATATTACTGCTAAAGAGATTTGGGATAAACTTGAAATCACCTACGAAGGAACTACCCAAATAAAAGAGTCTCAGATTGACATACTTATTCATGATTATGAACTCTTTACTATGGAATCATTTGAATTTATTTCTGAGATGTTTTATAAATTTACCAATATTATTAATGCTCTAAAATCTCTTGGTAAATCTTATACTAATGGTGAGCTTGTGAGAAATATTCTTAGGTCTTTGCCAAACAAATGGGAAGCTAAGGTTATGGCTATCCAAGAAGCAAAAGACCTAACAAAATTGGGCATTGAAGAACTCCAAGGCTCACTCATGGCGCATGAACTTTCAATGACGGATGACAGCAAAAAAGAAGCCATTTGGGGAGAAAATGATGGAGTAGTCAACTTGTGTCTCATAGCTCTTGGAGAAGAAGAATCCACTCAAGATGAGGTAATTTCTAATTATGTAGAACTTGAAAGTGCTTTCAATGAATTACACGACATATTTAGAAATGTTTGTGCTGAGAATTCTAAATTAAAGAAATTAGTTACTTCTCTTTCAAATGATGTGGATGTTTTAAAAATGGAAAATGCTACTTTGAAAAATGACTTTACATTTATTGCCAATGAGAAAAAAACATTTTGAAAAACATTGTTAAGGATTTAAACAAAACTCTTGAAAATTTTGTGAAAGGAAAAAAAAACCTCAACAAGCTTCTTGGAAATAAAAGATATGTCTAGACGTCCCCGAACGGCTCGGGAGGGTGAGTCCTGTTCTGTTCATCTGTGGGCTCACTACAGTTCAGACTCTCAATTTGTCACGGTTCTTAATCTGAACCAAAGAGTCCAAATCCGGCAAATCGTTTTGAGAAAAACAGATTTTTGAAAGAAGTGCCAAACATGGACTGCTTTGCCAGATACAGAGTCGCCACCTAAATATTTTTTATGGGGAAATTTAGGAAACCCTGACTCGGTGCCAAAGGCCACGTGTCTGTCATTGCCAAAGTTGCCTCGGCTCGAGAACTTGGGTACGATCGGGGAAGGTCAACTATGAGCACCCCCTCTCGCCCGGTCTGAAAACCGGCCTCTACTAACCGTGATATCCAGTTTTGAAAATGTTATGTATTCTTATTCCATTTTTTAGCCTAGAATTACTATGTTATGCACACAGCACACAAGTATAGACTAGATTGCCTAATTTGGAAATAAACATTGCATATCCGTTTGTAAATTTTGGAATTTGCTACTCGCAAGTAGGCTAAAATACGGATTTCAACGAGTTTTTCCAACTCAGACAACCCAACCTTCACCCACAGGTATTCAAACAGTTTATCACATAAGCATCTAGCCAAATGGTAAGCATGCTGTCATGATAGCATTCACACTCATGCGAGATGCTAAAGCATAAATACTTACATCGTACTCCGTGCCAAAACAATAAACTAATAGGCCGAACCATGCATGGTCCATAGTTCATGTCAAATTGCCTAATGCAACAATACAGGATTGCACTTAGAATAGGCTCGGCTAACCTAAGCATGGCATGTGAAATGAATCAGTCAATTGATGCACGTATTCAATTTGGATTGAAGTACAAATGCAGTCTAGCGTGATGTACCGAGCCTAATGCATGTAATACAAATGCATGTATGCACGCATGCATAGCATAAGATATGCTGATTTTAAATATGCCCTAGTCTACCATCATAAGCAGGTAAATAAAAGGGAAGAAAGACGTGGGGTTGGAAGACATACACACACTCACGCACGCACGCTTATTACACAATTGCCCTCACTCGGAGGGTCCAAATAAATATTGCAGTCTGAATAATAAACAAATAAATTATTACAGAATTTCTAATTAATAATCAGAATAAATGCAAAAAGAGAAGTGGCCACGGCCCCTGCCTCGGGATGCGCGAATGATGCATGCTCGAACCCGTCTCGCCCGGAAAGTCCGTACCATAACATTGCTGCCTCTGTTTTTACTGCCTTGCTTCTCTGAAAAATGCCAAAATTCTGGGACAGGTTCCTTGCACACTGTAGAATACCATCGGCTGGAGGAAACTCCCACTGGCAATGTATAATTTCCATCGGCTGCTGATGGGGTTATCGGCCATTCACCAATGGCTGGTCGGCACTGAATTCTGCCGGTCGGCAGAAACTTCCTACAGAAGACAGTTTTGACAGCAACAGAGGGCAGACAGTATATGGCATGGGATTTCAGGCACATGTGAGCATGGTCATGCTCCCCATCATATATTGAACTCAGGGAAGCATGGCCCTCGATCCTCGAGCCATCAATTGTGCATGATAGCCCAAGAGATCAAGCTTGCCATTTGATGTAAAAATGCATGCAACACACAAATGAGGACCAAAACCCTATCATGTCGGAGTCAAGGGCCCCGGTGACGGAGAGTTAAGACGCATTACATCACTTATAGTATGAATACTCCTTAACCCCCACACTTGGTTTGACACCCCAAACCAAGTAATGCAATGCATGTTATGCAAACATGGCTCAAAATGCAACATGATACTAATTATGCAAGGCATGCCAAATGTCATGCAACTACTGTGGCAAATATGCAATGCTAGGCATGCAAGATGCAAATGTGATGCAAATATGGACCAGTATGCCATAAGGCTAACATGGGACAACACATTAATGAACCAAATAAGCAAAAAGCATATGATAAGCATGCAATGGTGGACTTAAACCATAAAGGGGCAGACCTCAATCCACCTCAAAACAGTGGCCAAAAGTGCCCAAAATGGTGGACAAACACTCATGCCAATGCGCAAGCCAAAGGACCTAAGGCTAAGGCACAAAAGGGGCACTTTACTTCCACCAACAAGACCAATCAAGGCATGAATTAGACAAGCAAAAACAAAATCTTAGCATGCAAAAATGGACTCCAAAACCCACTAATATGGCAGCTCAAATGACTCCAATGAGATGCATGCAACAAAACTCATTTCTAGGCATAAAAGGGCACACCCTCAAAGCATGAAAGAGGTCACATATGCAAGCATGCAAACATGGATTAGGGACTGAAATATGATCTACCATGATGTCAAATGATGACAACAAGCTTATGCTAAGCATGTTGGTGACCCATACAACCAAGGCTTGCAAGCCAAAATGCAAAGCAACCCTATCAAGCATGCCAAACATGACAAAATCAGTGGCCAACAGATTTTAAGCATGACAAAACATGGCCAAATACTTCACAAAGTTAAGTCAAAACAAAAGGATATGCTAGGCTAAACATATAGCACACTTCTAGGCAAGATGGAGAATTACAAAGCAAGTATAAAATGCATGCTAAGGGCCAACAAACCACCATTGGACAGAGATGTAATATGACCCAAAACACCCAAAAAACTTCTGAAATGGGACCAAAAATGATCAAGCATGCATGTTGCCCTTTAAACCAAAAGATAAGGAAATGAGGCAATGAAGGGAGAGGGGTGTCCCTCCCCTATAAAAGACTTCAAACCACCTTCCTCACCACTGAAAATCCGCTGGTTTTCAGTGGTGAGAAGACCAAAACACACGAGCAAACAAAGCCTCACAAAGGAATCACCCAAAAGGCCAAATAAGGCCTAAGAGGGTGAGTTTGAACTCAAACCACAAAACACACTTAATGAAAGTTCTTAAGCATGAAAATATAAGCCTTTTTTATGTTATGCACGAAATCTAAATCAGCAAGTAAGATAGGTAAAAAACTAGTGCAAGTTTGGGGAATCTAAAGCAAAGTGATTACCCTTGAAGCACACCTCAAGAACAGCCAATGCAGCCCTCTTCTCTTGATCAAAATCGGTCCAAAAACTCAAGAATCAACCCTCAAAGTGACTGAATCTCGGAGTAAGGTGTAATGGTGTGTGTACTAGTGCAAAAGTAAGGCAAAAATGCACTTTTGGGTTACCAAACACACACTAAGGATGAGAGAGAGGGAGATATAGAGAGGGAGTGTGTATCTATATGTATAAGCTCTGGTTTTCCTTCCAAACTTGCTAACCTAGAACAAGGAGAAGACCTCTCCTCTTATAGAAGTCCCTCTTGCAAAGCTTACTCAACAAGCTTGCTTAGAGGGAAATCCCTCCATACACGTGTATGGAGGGAAACAGAGTGGGTGGCAGCTATCACAGCTGGCACAAAATATCTACCTAAAGTAGATGAACAGTAGTCGGCTGCCCAAAATTGCCATTTTGACAAAAAAGAGTGCCGACCGGCAACAAACAATGCCGACCGGCAGTATATATTGCTGATGGAAACAAAACACCAGCCGGTGGCCTCTAGCCATGGCCGGTGATGTGTGGGGATGCCTCACAAGGTATTCCCTGCCCCTCCAAGGCAAAACACAAGTGTTTGGTGCAAAACCAGACGCTAAACAGTCGAGTTCGGAAATCCTGAGGCAAGGCGCGTAGCCGAGACCCCCGGGAACTCCAAACGAACACAAACATGGATGATCACCGGGTGTTAAAACGGTGACGTCCAAGTCTTGAGGATGGTCAAAAATGGGGTGTCTACAATATGGTTTTGACAAAGTACGCATTGGTTTTGATCCTCTTAAATCTTTTATGAGATTAAATGTTCTTGAGACTAATCCCCATGGGCCGGAGAAAGTATGGGTACCAAGAAAGAAATCAAGATATTTTGTAGGTAGAATCTCAAATAACACCAAAGACTTAGAGAGGAAATGCACAACAAGAGTGTTCAATCGAAAGAGCAAAATCAGCCCCTACAAGAAGAAGAATGATGAAATGAAAATCACCAAGATAAACAAGAGAGGTAATGTATGGGTGAAGATTCCAAAGATGTAAATGAAGGTATAACTCCAAACACACCTTTAAGCTTAAAGTTCTATATACTATAAGGTGTGATTTCTATACAATAGGTTGTGTCTAATCATTACTTCCATGTAACCTAATTGTACTAAGATTGGATTTGTCATGTTCTGTTTCAAACCATCATTGAACTCATATTTGAGATTTATATTGTTTTGATGAACACCTATTATGTTAGCATACTCTTATATATGACTTCATACTAATATGTTAATTCATTTTTGAGTCATATCTTTATAGAATCAATTTTGATGTCATAACACGTTTGTGAGATGTATACTATCTATATTTTGAAAATTGTACATTTGTGATCTCAAGAATATGCTCAATATGAAAATTTTATGAAAATTTTGGAATATTTGAACAAGTTATGAAATTATTTCATTATGATCCATCAACAATGTCTAAATGAAATGAAGTATCACATGTTTGTGGAGACATTGCATCTATCCTATTGAATATCTTTTGAATATGAATTATATTGGCATACATCTCATGAAATGCTTTTGAGTGATAAATTGTTGAATTAATTATTTATAGCATTCATGTTGTGTAAATGTTTTATCACACTTGAGCATGCAAATTGAATTGATGAAAATGTCTCTTGATAATGTGATGTGATTAAATGAGAATGTTGCACCATTTCTTGATAAAACAAAAGAGCATAAAACTATTTTCTCATGCATATTATGCTATGTGCTACAACTTGAAAATTCTGAAACATAGCATTCCAAACATTTGTTTGATTATGATACATATTGAATTATTTTTTATCTTTTGAATTTGTGATAAGAAGTGATTTGCGCTGTATTTTTATTGAGTAATTGTGATTGTTTTATGATTGCTATACTTACACAAAATCACAATAGAAAAGGAAAGCACCAACTCAGGGGGAGAATTCATTTTGCTAACATACTTGTTAAACTGTTTTGAGATGAACTCCTCATGAAAGAAAATTGAAGATTGAAAAGCTTCCATCTCTTGAACCTAAGGTATGCCTCATATACTCTCTTGAGCTTTTGTGTTAAAAATTCTATGTTCTCTCATATCCTTTAAGCTAACTCCTTTATTACTTTTTTATGAAAGGAATTGACTACCAATGGATTTAATTATGCATCATATGACCTGAATTGTATATTCCTTGATGATGCTCTTGCCTAAAATTATGCTTATGCTTAAATTTTGTGCTATATATTGATTTCATGATTTTCTAGGCATATGGATTGTTATACTTTAAACATGCTTCATTTGTAGATTGCATGTTGGTGTCCTTTTGGTATCTTTGAGGAGAATATTTCATCTATGAGCTTTCAATTGTCATATCTTCTATTGATTTTTCCAAATGAAACAAGGGGAAGAATTTAAATTTGATTGATTTTTTCAAAATCCCCTCAATTTCTATTCTGTTTTTGGTATCAAACTTATGGGCTAGCACCTTCACATGTTACTATCTTTTTTGTCCATTATTGTCAAATGGTATGAGTTTCAATTGTATGATCATTATGTGCTATCATTTTTTTTTTGTACCATAGAGCTACCTTGATATGGATGATTTTTTGTGCCATAATGAGACTTACATTCTTTCATCCTATATGTTGTACCATACTCCCTACTTGTGCTTGATTTTGTTGAAAATGTCACCGGGAGAAAAAGAGACTTAATTGTTTTGGTATCTTTGATTATTTTGGTATCTCTATGCTTTTGGTATCTTAATTCTTACAACATGACCTTTGAGCTGATTAGTTGTTGATAATGTAGGAGTAAGATTATTTTCCTCAGGAAAGAGTAATTTGAACTTTAGCTCCATATTTATGCTCGTGCTTGGAAACCTTGTTTAATCTATGCATTGTTATGTCTATTATCCCCTTGAGATTGGTATGCTCTTGCTTAATCTTCATATTTGTATACTCTTACTAAGAAATTGAGAATTAGATCATGCTCAAATGCTTCACATATACTTATTAACAATTTTGGTCTCTCCTTAGCAGTTGCTTGAAAATAGAATGAAATAGCATGAATTCTTTATTGACTCATTGTTGCCATATTGTCTTGCTACAACAAAATGTGTGCCTCATTCTTGACCTTTTGAACTTCTCCTTATTACACTCCTGACATTTATCTACACTTGATGCTATATTGTGATATCCTTTATGTGTTATTGATAAAGTCACAGGAAGGGGTGTGCGCGGTGCGGATCGGGCAGTTTGAGAGCAAAATTACAAATCGAATGGCGGGTTAGCGGATTAGCAGATTGACAAATTGCGGTTTGGGTGGTTTTTGGCGGATTGGTGGATTGAAGAATATTCTAACTAATTATCATACATTTGCATAATATATAACACTAAATTGTATAATATTTTTTAGATATATAACACAAACTAATGTTACATAATATGTTTCACAGATATAACCACTAATTTGTAATAAATTTCATATCTTAAACCTCTCTCACACTCATTTTTACATTGATATTTTATTGAAAGTTAAAAAATATATACATATTAATTATAGTGGAGCGGAGCAGTTCGGTTGGTGGATTATAAATTTTAAAGTTTAAACTGTGTTAGCGGTTAGAGCGGTGCGGATTGATGCAGATCGGTGTGGTTTTAGCGGATTGGGCGGCATTTTGCACAACCCTAACTGGGGTAGTGTAGCTCAGCTTTTTCGCGCCCCCTTTCGGAAGGTTTGAAAGAAAGCCCTACAGTTCGGACTCCCGTGGTTCTGAATCTAATCTCACAAGTGCAATGTGAAATTGATAAACACCAAAGAGTCCAAATCTGACAAATCTTTTGAAAAATCAATTTTAGAATAAAAAATGCCAAAATTGGACTCCTTTGCCAGATACAGAGTCGCCACCTAAATATTTTATTTTGGAAAATTTACGAAACCCATGACTCATGCCAAAGGCCACATGTTCGTCATTACCAAAGTTGTCTCGGCTCAGGAACTTAGGTACGAGAGGGGAATGTCATGAATTGAGCACCCCCACTTGCCCGATCAAAGATCGGCCTCTACTAATCATGATATGAATTTTTATAAACATCATGTGTTCTTATTCTAGTTATTTAAACTAGTTTTACTATGTGATGTGCACAAGCAACATAGACTAGTTTGCTCAAATTAGAACAATTCAATTTCATGCTTATTTTGCGAAAAGGGTTTGAATTTGCCACCTCAAGTGGGCTTAAAGTTTGTGAATTTTCCACTAAACATAGTGGGCTTAAAACTTATTTTCCAGTCAACAAAGTGGGATTAAAAACACGCATTTATTGAATCGTTCCAATTCAAACAACAAGCCTTCATCCACAGACATTCATGCAATTTATCAAATAAGTATTTGGCCTCAAGGTAGGCATGCTAGACATGGCAATAACTCACACTTATGCAAGTATGCTAAAGCACTAAAAACTCACCTAGTACTCCAAGATAAGAAAATATGTGTTAGAAAAAATATGCATGATGCTAACTATGCCAAATGTCTAATGCAACACATGCAAAGAATGCATTTAATAGTCTCGACTACTAATATGGCATATGATTCAATTTGATAACATGCGATTAAACACGTATTCAAAGAAGTATCGAAACGACAATGACGTTTGAAGCATGCGTCGAGTCTCGGTGCATGCAATACAAATGAATAGATGCAAGCATAAGGTATGATAATTGAAACATGTTCCCTAATCTAACCATCAAAAGCGAGTAAATAAAATGGAGAAAGACGTGGGGTTGGAAGAGATATAAATTATTATATTTTGCTCTCACAAAGGAGAGTCCGAATGAATAAAAGCTAACTAACTAGCAACTAATTAGGGCTAAGCTAATTATTACAAATCAAATGAAACAAAAAGCTAAACTAATTTACTACTTATTACAACACTGGAATGAATTGACTAGTAAGCTAATTAATTAATTTACAACACAAACGTAAGCAAACTAAGCAATTAAAGCCTATAACTACACTGCCACTACTCCACCTCAGGAAATGGAAGATGCAAATATGCTCGGATACCACCCAGAAAGACCTTCGTTTTGCTCTCGAAAGCCTCTGTTTGCACAATTGAACACTTTTAGAACTATTTTGCTTCACTTTACCAACATTTTGCTGAAGTTTGCATCAGTGGCCAGGCAGCCATAGATGAATGCTGCCGGCCATCTGCCAGCTATGAAGGTGGCCTGCCAGCCATCTATGGTGCACTGTTGGCCATGGATGGTGGCCTACCGGCCACTGATGCATTGGGTCACCATGCTGCAGCAGAGTACAAAAAGAGCAAAAAAAGGGCTTTTTTCAAGGGTTGTCTGCACACTTTGCCTCTCCTTTTCATGGGAAAATCAAAGGGGGGACAAAATTTGGTTCATACACCATCAATCAAGCAATTCCATTGCATGATGGCTTGTGAAACCAATTGTGCAAGTTAAATAAATGCAAAATGAGACCAAAATGACCATCACCCTATCATGCATGATCAAGGGCAACAGAGACCT
>NW_021025763.1:52240-67331 GCF_004153795.1 Camellia sinensis
TGGGATTGTTAGTAATGGGCGCCCATGTGGCATGACCCTTAGAACCTTTTGAAGGCATGACTATTTGAATTTGAATTTGAATCTTATCCAAATAGGTTTTGAAATTGAATTCAAACCTATTTAGGATAACCACTCAGGATACAGATATTATCTCCATTACTGATATGGATAGATAATAATAACATATTATATATCTGGTATATGGGTTATGGGTGATGAAGAGAGAAACAACGTATGATCTGAGTTTTACTCGTATACTGACTCTCTCCCCAAAAACAACGATCAAGTCATTTGCACTGTGATTTGTGTGGGTGATATTCATTCTGTAATATCACTTCACTGCTGGGTTGGTTTATCGGATTCTGGAAGCACGTGATTTACCCACGAGGTTCTATCATCTAAAGGTATGATCTAGATATTTTTCCGCTGCATTCTTTATACTTTGATTTACAGAAGTGATGTGACTCAAATAAGAAGTGATGTGACTCAAATAAGATAATTGTAACTCAAATAAGATGATGTACTAAAATAGCATTAACACATGCCAAACAACTACTTAGTCTCAACCCAACCTACATAGCCAAACGAATAGTGGTTGTGATGATAGTAAAAGGGTGATATAGTGGTGATAAAAAGGAGTGGCGGCAGTGGTATAATAGCGGTGGTTATTGTGGTGGTAAAATGATAGTGGCTGTAAAATGATAGTGGCGATTATGACGACAGTGGTAATGGTTGTGGAGGTCGCGGTGGCGATGATAGTGGCGGCAACGGCAGTGATGGTGATGGTAGAGATTGTAAGGTTATAACGATGTATGTTAATACTTATGTATAAGTATTTACAAATTCAATCGAAATTAAGTAATTTTCTATCACTTAAAATATTTTTAATTTTTAGCTTAAATTTTAAAAGTCACTTCAATTTTGAAATGATACCATTTGTAGTTATTAAATAGACTTAATTAACTTTCCACTTAAAAGAGTTTTAAGTGCTTAATCAAGTTATCAAGCAATACCTTAGTGTTGAAAACATGTGTAAAAAAATATATTGAAATGTTTAAAAGTATTTTGAGATATGTGGAAATTGTGTTGAAATTATAAATATTTTGACATGCTGTAGTTCTTATTGATTGCCCTTAGAAATGTCATTAGCAAGACTCAATTATAACTACACCCTTTCAAATTTATATAAAATATAAATTTCTCTCTTATATTTTTGAAAAAGACATACCACTCCCAAGTTTTGAAATTAATGATAAATTTCCCCTTCTCTTAGATTAACTAATTGATTTTGCTAATGTTAGTAATTTTATGGATAAATACACTGATCTCTCCTAAAATTTAGAAAAAGTACAAGTTTCACAGTTTGGACATAATTATATTGGGCTCTCATTTTAATTCACATAACACTTAACTCAGCTTCATCAATAATTTGTTGAAAAAATAATGTATGATTGTTATTGATTATGAGATGTGATATCTAAAGATAAAGTCTCCCTAAAATTGCAATCTTTTCCTTTTATTATTTTAATATAGGTAAATAACACTTGCTTCCCTTGAGATGTGAATAAATACAAATGACCTTACACTTTTGACATAACTACACCGGTCTCCCTCAAGATTTTCATCATTTATAAAACATCTCACAAAAACTTTTAAAAAAATAACCAAGTTCATTTTAGCTTTATTTTTATTTTTTAAAATTTAATTTAATTAATTTTTTTTAATTGAACTTAATTCAAGGGGCTAAGTATCACATAATAATTCATTCAAAAAAAATTAATTTAATTGACAAATTAAAATTCTCAAATTAAATTTTTTTGAACCAATGGTCTAAGTATTGTGCTCATTCTAGCTTTTAAAATATTAAAATCCCAATGGTAAAAAAAATTAATGTCCAACTTAAAAAAAAGAAGTTGAGTATTACTAATGAAAAACAAATTATAAAACAACTCGATTTTTAAAAAAAAAACATCAAAAACTTATTTTGAAAATTGTTTTGGTTTTGAATTGTTTTTTAAATTTTTGATTTTTTTTTTCCTTTCATGTTTTGTTGTTTTTAACAAATTTTTCCCCTCCCACATTTTAGTCATTTTTTATTTAATTTTTAGATGCACCTAAACTAAAAAATATTATGAATTTTTTTAAAAAATAATAATAAATACAAAAAAAAATATGAAAATATGTTGAAATTTTGTATTTTATTTGTATTTAGTAAATTTAAAAAAAAAAAGAAATTACAAATATTATACTTTTTAAGTGTTCTTATAACCTAAATTAATTAGTTATAAAAAGTTTTAAAAAATATTAATATGTTAAAAAAATTCACTGAAAATAAAAAAATACAAGTTGAAAACTAAAAAACTGTTATTCAAAAATTCAAATCAAATAGAGTAATTCTCTCAAAAATGAAAGTGGAAGAAAACAATGCGTATTTTTTAACATGAAAAATGCTTAAGAGTACTAAAAAAGAAGCACTAGAAGGAGCACTAATAATGTGACAGTAGACCCCGCCCACTTTCTATGCCTGGTTTTTTTTTTTTTGCCATTTCCAATACATTAATGCTATTAGTGATGTATTTTTTAGTGGTCTAAATCATTGTTGTTTTAACATATCGTTACTTTTGTTTCTGAAAACACAAAAAAAAACAAAAAAAAAAAAAACAAAAAACAAAAATTAAAAATTAAAAATTAAAAGAACAATTGAACCGAATAAGCCCATATCGACTATGAACCGATATGGGCAGTTTTGCATTGATTTTCATTTTCATCATTAGTTCGTATTGGCCAATATTTAAAACATCGCCTTAGATTTGTTTTTATTTTTATTTTTATAATGTCATCTTCATGTTGAATTGTTCAGGCATGGACACTATACAAAGAAGGCAGGTCACTAGAACTGATGGATGGATCTTTAAGGGACTCATGTTATCTATCTGAAATGCTGAGATCAATCCACGTGGCACTATTATGTGTACAACAATGTCCAGAAGACAGGCCAAGTATGTCAAGTGTGGTTCTGATGTTGAGCAGTGAAGGTGCATTGCCTCAGCCTAAACAACCTGGTTTTTACACTGAGAGGAATCCACTTGAAGCTGATTCTTCTTCAAGCAAAGATGCACCAAGTTCAACTTTAGTCAATGAAATCACTATTACACTCTTAATTGCTTGATAAGGAATGAAACAGTTAAGGTACATAGAAATTATTTACATAATGAGACACAATCCTTGTTATATAAAGTGGGTCTCACTTGGACAGAGTTATGTTTGATTTTATAATTAATTTCTGTACAAATAGAAGAACTGAGAGAAAATATATGAAGTTGGTGTTTTGTGTCTTCCTAAATCTGTGAATTATACAACTTTGTTGTTGTTTGTGGCCATTTAATTTGGGCACAACTTGTCTAAACGGTCTAATTGAACACGTGTGCAAGACCAAGGGTCAGGTGCCCCCACATTTTTTTTAATTTTTAAAATGTTTTTTTTTTAAAAAAAATATAATATAAGTGCTTGTTTTGGTAATTGGCTAAAATAGTCAAAAAAAATTAAAAAATTAACTTTTCTCTCTAATTTTATGTACATCATTTTATAAAAAATCAAAAAATTAACTAAAATATTCAACTCCCCAAACAATCCAAGATGTCCCACCAATGCCCTACCCATGCCACGTGTCGCGTCCCCTCATTTTTTTTTATGGGGTCTCCTATCTCACTTTTCTATCACAGCTTAAATAAAAATTAGAGATATTAATTTATGGTGATTTGTGCTAAATGTGATAGCATTTTAATGTACTGAAATTAAGAATTTTAATTTCCTATGATTTGTATTAAAATCAAGAATTTTTTTATTAAGATATTTTCAATTATATCATGGAAACCTTTCAAAAATGCAAATTTGCCGAAGTCAATTGTAAAAGTTTACGGTAAAATTTTTTGTAATGATAATTTAATTATTTATGCTTAATATTAATTAAAAATGTATTCTTAGACAGTTTTAGTCCTTAAAATATGCACTTATTGTCATTTTAGTCTCTCAAGTTCTAATTTTGACATTTTGGTCCTCAAAGTTACCAATTTGAGTCATTTTAGTCCTGAAGCTAACATCTATTTACTTGTTGACTTCAGCTGTGGGCATTATTGGAAAAACATCTCTGCACATAGGAAAATGTGTAGTTGGATCCTCAGAGGAAACTTTCCTACCTAAACTATGCAACAGAGTGTGGGAGAATAGAACAAGGCAAAAAAATCAACTAAGGGAGAAAAAAAAAAGTAAAGAAAGAGAAAAAACTGATAAAAAAAGAGGAGGAAAAAAGAAAAGAAAAGAAAAGAATTAAAAAAATTTAAAGAAAAGAATAAGAAAACGCATGACAACTTCATGGACTAATGTTAACCCAGGAAGGGGATTTCTTGGTTGTGCATGTCCTTCTATTATGGCCTTTGTTCCTGTTAGTAGATATATATATAGTAGGATTAGGATTCTCTTTCTTTTAGGATTCCCTTTCTTGTCCATCACTCTTCCTTACATATATATATATGGGCCTTCATTGTATTGTATTAATATATACACACAATCTTATTCAATATACTTTTCTTATTTTTCTAATTGTATTAACATGGTATCAGAGCACAGATTCTGAACCTTGTTCCTTGGCTCCCTCACCAGTACTTTCAACCACCGGTAACCAAAAAAATTTGGTGTATCACCAAATCAACTTGATTTGTTGGTACCTTCCTCTCCTCAAGACGATTTTGTCGCTACTAACCTCACTCTGAAACACCTCTGCACGCGCCTCCATGTGCCACCTTTCCTTGTGGCGCATCTAACAACACGCCATCAGTCTCAACACGTGTCTCCACGTTTCCTTTGCTCGAGGTCAACGTGGCACGCTTCTCTCACGCGTGCACCTTTCAACCTTCACTGACGTCACTCCTGATGCGTCACACGCCTCGCGTCTTTTGCTGCTTATAGTGATCCCGGTTTTACCCCGACCTTTATTATGTTCTAGACTCGGGTTCCGTGATTGTATGTTGTTGTCTATGTCTTGTTTCCTCCCTTTAATTCTGTGAATTTGAGTTTTGGGACTTGTTGGGCGAGTTTGGGAACAGGTTGGTTATTAGTAGGTATAAATGGTTATTGCCTAGATTTTGGTCTCTTCGCTCGAGCGAGACTTGTTGCGCTCAAGCAAGCCTTGTGTATTTTGCTTCTTCGCTCGAACGAGGATTGAGGATCTTCAGGTTTTTTCCCAGACGCAGCTTTTCTAGGAAAGTGAACTCCTTCACTCGAGCGAGGCTTCTTGCGCTCGAGCGAGTCTTGTGAAATTGTCTCTTCGCTCGAGCCAGACTTCTTATGCTCAAGCGTGCGTCTGCGTCTATGGTAGACCTGAAGCTTTGCATTCAGTGCTCGTGTGACGCTTCTTGTTGTGTCTAGTCGCTCGAGCGACAACTCCTTCACTCGAGCGAAGACCTTGCATATCAGTTCACAACAGTGATGTTTTACATCACTTTTTGATTCTATTTCTTCCCCAAAACCCTAATCCGGCTGTCTCTTCCTCTAAAACACACACACTCTCTCTCTCTACAAATACTCTTTGATCCAAGCACTATTATTCTACTCCTTTTGAGAAAAGTGGAACAACTCGTGGGCTTCCATTTGATCCAAGAAAGTTTGAGTTTTGAGCATCTTCAAAGTTCCTACTTCTCTCCTTTGAGCTTCTACACTTGAGGTAGGGATGTTCTACTCTTTAATATGAGTTTTAACCTAGGTGTTTGTTATTTTGTATAAATTGTGGGATTTGGGAAGATGTGTGTGAAGTTAGGATTTGGATTTGAAATTTTTGAAAGAGGGGTTTTCTAGATCTGGCCCTATATATGTATGTGAGGTCTTGATTATGATGTTATATGGGAAAATATGGTGAGATTGAGCTTTGGGGACGACGTTGGGAAAAAAGGAAAAAATTGCCCTAATTTACGTTAAGTAATTATTTTGTATAAATAATGAAATTGGTATGAAAATTATGAAATTGGGAGGATGTGTAAACGAATGGCGTAGTTGGATTGATAAATCATTCACCTATGGGAAGTTGATAAATTATCTATTTGATAGATTTATTTTTATCTGTTTAGAAATATCTGTTTTGGGCTATCGGTGGAAGATAACTATGATTGTTGTAGAACCTGCATGAGGATTAGGAAGATTAAAACTAATCAATTGAATTAAGTCATTGAATATGACGGTTAGATTAAACCATTGAATATGTGACTTGATTAGTCATTGTATATGACAACGTGTTTAAATATATCGTATATGTATGATTGATTGGGAGGAGATAGGAGATGTACTCCATTGTTTGGGAGAAGATAAGGGATGGACTCATTGATAAATGCATTAAATTGTGAACCTTTGAGTTGTAATCTCAGTTTGGTTGATTAGATGGCAATGAACTTGGTAAATAGATTTACCCGAAATGGATGATTAGAAATGAATCGAGATATGGTTATGTAAATTGAATGGTCTTGGAAAGAATATATGTTGGTTAAGAATATTACACATTTATCCGATGCTTATGCCTTAGTTGGATCTCATGTATTGTTTAGAATATCTCTACTGGGCTTTGGCTCACCCTACTTGGGAAACCATTTTCAAGTACAGGTGACATGCCACTTCCAAGAGCATAGTTTGGGAGGACGGGGTTGAAGGCTAAATTTCTTTTTGGTTATCTTTATGTTTATGTGTTTTCTTTTAAGCCAAAGGCTTTCATTGTAAAGAGCTTATGAATTTCTTTTGTTGTAACCAAGTTATCTCTTGGAAAGTTGTAAGCCTGTAGAGCATTTATTTTGTTCTTATCAGTTAGAGTCATATGCTATAGTTTCAAGATAAACATTTTTTTGAAAATGTAATGCATGTGATATCATTTGTAAAGAAGACTCTGATGAATGAAAATATAGCATTTCTATTATGTTTATGGAACTTATGAATGGTTGATTTATTTCATATTTTGAGGTCGTGACACTGCTGATGTCAGTCGTACGCCTCTTGACTGACATCAGCCTTAGCACCTCCTGCTGCGTGCTGACATCATCATGTTCGGTTTTTTGGGCTGATTCCCTCCGTTTTAGCTACGTTTTCAGTGTATTTGGACCTATTTCCAAGGTTTTTTGCATTCTAAGTTCAGTGGGCACCTCTGTTTTTTTCGAATTCAACTATTTTCTGTGCTGCTCTTTGTATTTTTTGCATAAATGGATCGCTTCGACTCTGCTCAACCAATTTATGTGGTTCTTGATGGCACCAATTATCTTCTCTGGTCTCAAGCTATGTCTGCATTTCTCAAAGGTCGACAATTATGCCGAGTTATTACTAGAGAACTGACGAAACCAGTCCAAGCTGCAGATAAAACTGAAACCAAATTTCTTGGTCGCTTGAATGCATGAGATGGAAAAAATTATCGTATTATTACTTGGTTTCGTAATGCCTCTACCACTTCAATTCATCTCCAATTTGGGTGATTTCAAACTGATACCAACCCTACTCCTGCTAAATCTGTGTGGAACTTTCTCAAAGACCGATATCGTACAACTGGGCTTTCCCATCGGTATCAGATTTGCACTAGTCTTCATGGTCAACGTCAAGCATCAGGTCAGTCCATTAATGATTTCTTATTATCCATCTATAGTTTATTGGATCAGCTTTCTCTTTGTGAGCCTGTTTGGGTTGATGACAAAGATGCCCAATTGTTTATTGATTATCGTGATAAGGACCGCTTGGTTGAGTTTCTTATGGCTCACACTCTTGTTTTTGAGCCTGTCCAAGCTTCTTTACTGCACCAAGATCCTTTACCCACTCTGGAACAAGCTGTGATTGAACTCTTGTCTAAGGAGACTCGTCTTGGTATTCTCAAGACCACTACTAACATTGTTCTTGTTGTTCTTCACACCCAGACTCCTTTGGGTTCCTTCACTCAGATTTGTCAGTATTGTCTGAATTGAGGTCTCAATTTTAGTCATTCTCTTCTTCATTGTCCAGTTCGATATTGTTGTACTTGTCACAAACAGGGACCTGGTCACTTTAAGCATCACTATCCTCAAAAACAATCTCGGAATAACCACTCCTCTAGGAACTCAAGAGGGGGTCACTTTAAACAAGGGTCTTGTATAGGCCTACCTCTCGATCTACTACTGCTGCTGTTGCTGAGGATTCTACTCCTCCTATAGATCCATTTGCTTTATATTATTCTCAGAATGATATAGAGGCCATGCTTCAACAAGCCCATTCTGGTACCTCTCATAACACTACCTTGTCTGTCACCTCAGGTAACTCTTCGTGGTTCTTTGATTTTGCATGTCGTAATCATATGACATCAGATTCCACTGCTTTTTCCTCTTTTACTTTTTCTAGTACTTTACCTATTATTCATATTGCTGATGGTAGTCACATGTTTGATAGTATTATTGGTAGTGTCTCTACCTCCACTGTGTCTCTCTCTGATGTTTGTTAGTATTATTGGTACTTTACCTATTATTCATATTGCTGATGCTTATCATATTCCTGCCCTCACCCTAAATCTTATATCTATTGGTCAACTTTGTGAACTTGGTTTAACTGTCCTCTTCTCCTCCTCTGGTTGTCAAGTTCAGGATCCGCGGACAAGACAAACTATTGGGATATGGCGTAAAACTGGACGTCTGTTTGAGCTTATCAATCTTCATCTACCATCTTCTGCACCTACTACTCAGCATGTCGCATCCACCCCATGTCTTGATCTTTGTCATTCTAGATTAGGGCATGTTTCTTCTAATTATAACAATGATTGCCAATCTTGTCAACTTACTAAATAGCTTTGTCTTTTAATACAAGTGATTTAGTTTCAAAATCTCCATTTGATTTAATTCACCCAGATGTTTGGGGTCCTTCTCCTACTACCACAATGGGGGGCTCTAGATACTTTGTCATTTTTGTGGATAATTATTCCCGATTCACTTGGATTTATATTTTAAAACAACATTCTAAGCTACCTCAAACTTATTTTGATTTTGTTAAAATGATTAAAACTCAATTTGGTTATTTTATCAAAGTTTTTCGATCTGACAACGCTCAAGAATATAAAGAGACTAGTTTTTTAAAACTTCTTCGTGAGTATGGTACACTTCCCCATTGCTCTTGTCCTCACACCTCCAGCAAAATGGTCCTGTTGAATGCAAGCATAGGCACATTCTTGATATAGTTAGAGCTCTTCTCATCTCTTCTTCTTGTCCTGAGGGTTTTTAGGGTGAAGCTGCCCTTACGGCTGTTTATACTATTAATCAAATCCCATCTCCTATCATTAACAATCAAACCCTATATGAATGTCTCCATGGTACATCTCCTTTCTACATAGAACTCTGAGTCTTTGGGTGTGCTTGTTTTGTTCTCCTTCCTTCCCATGAACATAACAAGTTACAACCACAGTCGTGATTGTGTTGCTTCTTCGGCTATGGCATAAAACATAAAGGGTTTCGATGTTCGGATCTTGCCTCTCACCGTCTTTGTATCTCTCGTCATTTCATTTTTTGGGAACACAAAATGTTCTCCTCCATCTCTAAATTCTCTCTTCCTTCACCTTCCACCATATCATATTTCACTGATCCTTCCATTGATCTTTTTCCTAATGATGCTCTTACAAATGCATCTTTATCCAGTGGTTCTCCGACTATTCATGATGCTCTTGTTCTGCCTGCTGATCTTGTTCTGTTACTGTAGACGTGCCCGGAGAACTCTCGAGAAAATCACGTTTTGTTCTCTAGCTACTACAGTTCGGACTCACTATCACGGTTCTGAATCTAATCTTACAATGTGCGATGTAAGACCGATAAATCACCAAAGAGTCCAAATCCAGCAAATCGTTTTGGAAAATTGATTTTTATAAAGAAGTGCCAAACATTGACTACTTTGCCAGATACAGAGTCGCCACCTAAATATTTATTTTTGGGGGAATTTAGGAAACCCTGACTCGTTGCCTAAGGCCACGTGTCCGTCATCACCAAAGTTGCCTCGGCTTGGTAACTTGGGTACGAGAGGGGAAGGTCATGCAATGAGCACCCCTGCTCGTCCGATCAAAGATCGGCCTGTGCTAAGCATGATATCTTGTTTTGAAAACACATGCATTCTTATTCCAGTTATTAGCTAGAATTACTATATGACACGCACAACACACAAGTATAGACTAGATCGCCTAATTTGGAACAAAGCATTGTATTTTGGAAATCGGTTTGAAGTTTACTACTCGCAAGTAGGCTAAATCGAGGGTTCAATGAATTGTTCCAATTCAAGCAATCCAACCTTTACCCACAAGCATTCAGGCAGTTATATCACATAAGCAAATAGCCTCATGGCAAGCATGCTATCATGGCAATACTTACACACATGCAAGATGTTAAAGCATAAACACTCACAGTGTACTCCTAGCCAAAATAAAGAACTAGTTAGTAATCAATGCATGATCCTAGTCCATGTTAAGATGGCTAATGCAACACATTCAAAATGCAACTAGAAATAGACTCGGTTATTCTAAGATAGCATATGAGATGCGACAACTCGATTCATGTATTTAAATAGGAATTGAAATACAATGCAGTTAGTATGATGCGCCGAGGCCGGTGCATGCAATACAGATGAATGAGGCAAACATGCATAGCATAAGGATGCTAAATGAAATATGCCCTAAAACTAACCATCGTAAGTAGTTAAGTAAAAAGAAAAAAAAAATAGGGATTGGAAAACATGCATCACACACACGCACACTTATTACAACAATTGGCCCTCTCGACGGAGGGTTCAAAAGAATAATACAAACCATCTAATTAACTAACAAACAAGCTAATTAATTATTACATAACCAAATGAATAACTACCTACAACTAATTTATTACAACACTTAAATAATTAACAAATTAATTAAGTTACGAAAAACAGTAAAGAGGCCTTGAGAAGAGGGACAAATGCATGCTCGATCGGCTTCGCTCGGAAATCCGTTGCCATGCCTTATGTTGCCTCTGTTTGCACTGCTTTGTACCTCTGCAAAGTGTGAAAATTCCCAACACACTTCTGATTCACCCCATGGGCACTGTGGGAGGCCATCGGCCAAGGATCATGGTGATCGGCTAAGATAAACAGGTCATCGACCAAATATGAAGCCATCAGCCGAACACTTGTAGTCGATCGGCATTAAAGATAGCCGATCGGCCATCTTTTCATGTAAAATGTTCTTTTGCTGCAGCAGAGGACAAACAGAGCATGGCAATGCATTTACAATACAATGTTTGCAGCTACACCCCTTATCATGTTTGAGACTCAAAGGAGTGTAGTTCTCGACCCTCGGACCATCAATCGCGCATTTCAATGCATGATGGCCAAAGGAGCCGAGTGTGCAATTCAATATCAAATGAATGCACAAAATCACATAAGGGGCCTCAACCTCTATCATGTTTGATCAAGAGGCAAGGCATGCACACACAATGCTATGCAAACATGCAAGCATGCATGCAAACAACTCAAGCATGCAACAACATGCAACAATATCATACAATGTAACTAATATGCAATAGGCATGCAACCTAAACATGTAAAGATGTATGACATGCAAAATGAAATAAGCATGCAATAACATGCAAAAACATACCAAGCATGCGAAATGCAACTTAAGCATGCGAACATGCAAGGCACGTAATAATATGCAAGGATGGGCAAGCATGCAACAACATGTAGTGCGACAAGCATGCATCAACACACAAACTGCATGAGCCATGGACTTATATTGAAAATGGATAGGCCTCAGCCATGCCAAAAACAGTGGCCAAAAGTGGTAAAATGATGGTACCAAAATGCAAAACAAACATGCATGCCAATTGGCCCATAAGCTAGGCAACAAGACACAACTCTCAAACATGAGCAAGGTGTGACAAACATGAGAATGTGGCAACGCAATAAGCTCTGAAAATATGTGAGGAATGATGCCAAATCAACCAAACAAAGCAAGTATAGCATGCAAGAAAGTCTAAAGCTTAAGGCTAACCAAGGGACTCAAACCATGGCTATGCAAGGCAAGCCCCAACGGGGCAAGGGCACCCAAAACAGTCCCAAGGCAGGTCAATACGAGGCCAAAAATATGCTCAAACCTAGCCAACACAAGCTAGAAGATAACACCAAAAACATGAGGCATGCAAGGCTACGAAAGGGGTGTTACACTCCACCTATCACAACCACACATGGCATGACTTAACCAATGAAAAACAGAGTTATGGCATGGTAAACCAAGACCAAAAAACCACTTAGATGGCATCCTAAAGACCTAAACATGGAGGCATGCATAATGATCCATTCATGAGGCATAAAACATCAACTCTTTAAAGCATTAAAGGAGTGATAAGTGCAAGCATTTGGGCATGAAACATGGACTAAAAACACATATGAAATGATGCCAAATCATGAAAATGGTCCAAGTAATGCATGCTAGAGGATTCAATACTCAAAGCTAACAAGCTAGGTTGAACCATGGCTATACAAAGCAAGTCATGCATGACTAAAACAACTTAGATCAGAGCTAGAGCACGCTAAAACATGGACAAAAGCTTCTTGAAGTTAAGCCAAAAGCATGCTAGAATGACATGTTAAGGCATGATGCATGTTAAGGCAAATGAGAGGATTGCAAGACAAGTACATGAAGCATGTAAAAGCCAACTAAACCCACCCAAAATAGAGCCATGGCATGCTAAAACAACATCAAAAACCCACTAAAATCAGTTATGGGAAGTAGATGAAGATACAATTTCAAAGGATCTCAAAGGATTTGTCGATTTGATTCGCTATTATACATACATTGATTTCGGCGTTTGACAGATTTGTGTTCAAGGTTTTTTGAGTTGAAATCTGTTTCAAGGTTCAGAACAGAGCATATTAAATCGACTAAAGAGATGGGCCTAAAGATTTGGTTTGTAGGTAAGAATTGAGACATTCTCAGTTCCAAAACTGAGAATGTTCTCAATTTAAAATTAAGAATGATTTCAATTTGCAAAAAATATCCAGTAAAATTGAGAAGATTTTCAAATTTTTTTCAATATTAAAAATTTGAATATTATCATTTTTTCAATTTTAAATTGATAATATTTTTGATTTTGAAACTATAAAAAATTGAGGAATTTCTCAATTTTGCACAACCATTGAAAATCGCACGGTGAGAATGAATTACTCATTTTAGGGAAGAAGTGGTCTAGGAGGTGTAGTTTAATGTGATCGAGTCTTACTCATTTTAAAGGACAAACGCAGTTGAACCCAGAATCATCATTTTTCACCAAGCTCTCGTAGTCACCAATGGCGGATGATGAGGGGATTGGGTCTAAAACCACATCAGGATGTTGTATATTTGATTGGTACATAGAGTGAGCTTCAAGGACTAGTGATTGAATATGGAAATCAACAAAGACGAGCTTCGATTTGGCATGGTGGAGGAGAATGGAAATGGTGTGGGAGTCAAGGCAGGTGTTGACGGTGTTGAGAAAACCAGAGAAAAGGTTTGGGCTCCATTTTTTATATAAGAGAGCAAGAGAGAGAGAAAACAAATGAGAAAGAAGGGGATGTTTGGTTGTTGTTGTTGTCGTTGCGAAGTGGGTGTAAAAGTAACAGAGAAAGAATGAAGACATCAATGGATGTTTGGCAACAATAGATGATGTGATATCCTTGTCCCGTAAAATGTTAATTGGTCCTTAACATGAATGTGATTATGTGCTTAACATAATTTTATGTGCCATTATGTGAAAATATGTGGTTTTGAATTTCTATTTGTCCACCATAGAAATATCTGTTTGATTGTCTGCTTTGGAAATTAAATTGAAGGCCTTATCAGCCACCGAAACCAAAATTGATTATGCCATTGTGATTGGCATAATTTTTAGAGCCTACGGTGAAATTTAATTGAAAATTGATTTGGATCAAAATAAGTTGATTTAATTATTGAATTAGTACCCAATTATCTATTATTATTAAATTGAGTTAGTGGGAATTGTTGTAAAAGGGGCACTACACCTCAACTCTCCTATTTTGATTCATTTTGGCTGATTTTGTGCCTTGAGAGAGAGAGGGGCCGGCTATAGAGAGAGGGAGAGAAGGATTGTGTAATTTTGGTCTTAAAGCTTGGATATTTGAAGCCTAATTCAAGAATTAACCATAAATTGAGCCTCTAGGTAAGCAATTGACTCTTGAATTCATGAGTGTAATGTGTAATCTTGTGTGTTTAAAGTTGATTGATGGTCAAGAACAAGAATTGAAATGAAATTGAGTTGACCGTGTTGAATTGAGGGTCCATATTAGCATGCATGTATGTAGTTGCTTTGAATTTGCATATTTGAGCACCAAATGCATGATCTATGTGAGTTTTTAGTTGAAGATCATGTTCTTGACCACCTCTTCATCATATAAGTTGAGAATGAGAAGAATATACCACATGCATGTGCAAATTATAAGGGTGTAAGTGTTGAATGCATGAAATTGTTATATTGGTAGTGAGTTTGGTGGAAAATGAGCCATGCATGTGTTTGATTCATGAAATTGAGCTCCATGATGATGTGTTTTAGTGTTTATACCATGTTAGTACAAGAATATATGAGGTTGGAGCCATAAAATGCGAGAAATGTTGGATAGATGGAAAATGCTGTTGCTTTTTATTTGATGGATGGTATTAGTTTCAATAAAAGTAATGATAGAAATTCTTAAAAGCTCACTTCTATATTATTGGTGATAAATTTAAAAATAATGGTGCTATAGGCACCAATTGATATATCAATTATTGTATCAACATCATCAATTGGTGATGTTTTAAGAGTTTTAAATATTTTCTATTTTGATATAAGTATAAAATCACATAAAATTATGTAAATGAATTGAGTCTGGTTAATGACAACCTCAAGTGCTATTAATAAAAAACACTAAGTAACAAAGCATTTGTAATTCCAATACACTATTCATATATCTCAAAATAATTTCATATTTTTCAACAAATTTTGATATACTTTTTACACATTTTTTCAATACCAATAATAGCCCCAAGGGCTTGAACTAGTTATAACTACAA
>NW_021025763.1:69256-88430 GCF_004153795.1 Camellia sinensis
AGAAAAGGATGTAAACAAGATATAAACAACTGCTAACATCCACGGAACCAAGTCCGGATCACTGTACAACAAGGGATAAAACCCAGAATCGCTATATAAAATATAAAATAACATAATTTCTTTTTCACCATAAAAATATAATATTTTTGTACATCACAAAAAATAATATTTTTGTACACCACAAAATATAATATTACAAAATATATACACATTTTCATTCACTACAAAAATATATATAATTTTCTTCACCGTATGATACAGACCATAAATTCAACTTTTAAATATATATTATAATACTATATAATAAATAATAGCAACTCTCAAAGTTGTCACTACCAATCACATAATTAAAACGACTAAATAGTTAAACATGAGTTATAAACAAATTCAAATCAAATTGAATCTAAGTCATTGGTCTCAAATTAAATTCACACTCATAAACCAAACATGGCCCAATTATATATATCAAAATAGAACTAACAAACTTTATCTCAAGTCATGGTCCAAACACCCAAAACTCATTTTCAGTTCGCAAATTTTCATAAAATAAATACTCATGATTTAATTCTGAAACTTTTATCTAACATGTTAGACTCATATGGGAACAATATATAAAAATTTCATAATTTTCTGAGACTGGGAACTATTTAAAAAAAATACAAAATCGAACTATTTTTGCATAAAATTTTGCACAGCACTCCAAATCCAAAAATTTGCTCAATTAAATTATGCACTGACTATTTTTTTTTTTTTTCTAAAACAAAAAAATCCTGGGTCATTACAACCTAATTGGCAAAATTAAAAGGCCAATCAATTTACAACAAAATTAATTAATTAAAACCTTTAAATTTTATTTTAAAATTTAAATCATCTTGAAGTGAAACATGGACAATACTATAATATTAAATAAGAGTATAAGATTCATTTTATATAAATAAATCATCTCACTTTCTATTTCTTTTCTCGTTGTAGGATTGTAATTATTTTAAAGTTAAATATTATGAGAGTTTCAAAATCCCATACAAAATTATTTTTAAAATCAAAACGTCTATGTGGGATTGTAAAATAAAAGTTAAAGGGAAACTAACTAATGGAGATTTTCTTAATTGTTAAAAATTAAGAAAAAAAAAAAATAGTATTGATTATAGGACTTCTCACTAAAAATCTTCTTTTGCATATATAAATGGAAGCATAAGATTTACTTTATATAAGTGAAACAATTCAATTTTTCCTTATTTTCCCAATGTGGAATTGTAAAATAAAAATTAAATGGAAACTAACCAATGGGGATTTTCTTATATAGCGATCCCGATTTTGACCCAACCTTTGTTATATTCTGGATTCGGGTTTCGTGGCTTAGAATTGTATCCATGTCTTGTTTTCCTCCTTTAACTCTTTGAATTTGAGTTTTGGAATATGTTGGGCATGTTTGGAACAGGTTGGTTGCTAGTCATTCTAGATAGTTGCTGTCCAGATTTTGGCTTCTTCGCTCGAGCGAGCCTTGTGAAATTTGCTTCTTTGCTCGAGCGAGGTTTATTGCGCTCGAGCGAGTTTTGAGAGTTCTCAGGTTTCCTTCCAGAAGCAGCATTTTTAGGAAAGTTCTTCTCTCGAGCGAGGCTTCTTGCACTCGAGCGAGGGTGTGCGTCTGTGAAATACCTGAAGGTATGTATTCTACGCTCGAGCGACACTACTTGCGCTCGAGTGAGGTCACTTGTTGCGTTTGGTCTCTCAAGCGACAACTCTTCCGCTCCAGCAAAGGTCACGTATATCAGTTCGCAGCTGAGTCATTTTGTATCACTTCTTGATTTCATTTCTTCTAAAAACCCTAATCTGACACTCTCGGTCTCTCTAAAATACTCTTTGTCTCTCTTTCTCTCTAGAAATACACCTAGATTTAGGGATCTCTCAACCCTAGTTGCTTTGATAAAAAGATAGAACATCTTGTGGGCTTCCTTTTGATCCGAACAAAGTGGAGTTTGGGCATTCTTGAAGTTCTTTCCTTTCTCCTTTGGGCTTCTACTCTTGAGGTAGGGATATCCTACACTTTAATATGGTTTTTAACGTAGATATTTGTTGTTGTGAATAAATTATGAGATTTGGGAGTGATTTGGTTAAACTAGGATTTGGGTTCAAATTAAAAAGAGAGGTTTTCTATGTTGGGTTCCATAAATGAATGTGGGGTATTGAATATGAGGTTACCTTAGGTGAAAATGCTGAAATTTGGACTTGGGGTTAATATTTGGAAAATGGGGAAATTTACCCTAATTTGAGTAAAATAAATTATTTTGTATAAATGGTGAGATTGATATGGGAAACATGAAATTGGAAGGATGCATGAATGAATGGTGTAGTTGGATTTGTTAAATCACTCACCTATGGAAATTTGATAAATTTTCTGTTTAAAAGATTGTATATCTATTTAGAAATATCTATTTTGGGCTATCAATGGAGGATAGCTGTGATTATTGTAGAAACTGCATGTGGATTAGGTGAATTGAAACCTTTCTTTTAATTTACCTCATTGAATATGATGGTATGATCGAGATATTGAAAATGTGTCGTGGATAGTTGTTGTATATGACGATGCTTTTAATACGTTGTATATGTATCTTTGTTTGGGAGGAGATAGGGGATGGACTCCATTTTAAAAATTAAGTTGGTCGGAGTGTCCAGGGTGAAAGTCCTGAAATCTTATAATTATGGGTGCCGATTCCCTCAGATGTGAGTTCCGTAAAATGGTATGTTGAAGTGTTTTGAATGATAGATGTTATTAAAGTGTGAACCAATGAATTGTAATTTCATTTGGTGTGTTTAGATGACAATGAACTTGACTCATAAATTGAATTAAAATGGATGGATAGAAATCGATTGAGATTTGAAAATCTACGTTGAATGGTCTTGGAAAGAATATAAGTTGGTCAAGAACATTTAATATAGTTATACTTGGCATTTATATCTTAGTTAAATCTCATATATATTGTGTTAGTTTTTCTCTACTGTGCTTTGGCTCACCCTACTTGGGAAACCATTTTCAAGTATATGTGACATGCCTCCTCCATGGACGTAGCTTGGGAGGACTAGGGGTTGAAGACTATTTTTGTTATGATATGTGTGAATGTTTATTCAAGCCGAGGTCTTTACATGTATAGAGTTTAGGACTCTTCCTTTTGTTGTAACCAAGTGATGACTTGGAAAGATGTAAGCTCGTAGGGCATTTATTTTGTTGTTGTTAATCTACTATTGCATGCTATAGATTCAGGATGAACATTTATGAATGTATAACGGATGTAATACCCTTTTTTATGGATATAAACTCTGATGAATGAAAGTATAACATTTTCTATTATGTTTGAGTGTAACGCCCTCAAAATAATATATAAAACCCATCACTAGACAAGCAATTATATAAAAGAAACCAACAATTTATATTCATCAGAGTAGTTCTTATAATAGTATTACATGTTAACAACAAAAGCAAATGCCCTATGGGCTTACAGCTTTCCAAGTTAACACCTGGTTACACAAAAGAAGAGTACTAACTCTATACAAAATAAGCCCTTGGCTTGATATACATGTAATACAAACAAAATAAACAAAAGAGTCTTCAACTCTCATCATCATCCAAGCTATGTCCTTGGAGGTGGCACACTACCTGTACCTGAAAATGATGTCCCATATAGGGTGAGCCAACGCCTAGTAGAAATATGCTAAACCCAGTATGAGCAATAACTAAGACATTAGCAATTGATAAATGTTCAAGTTCCATAAATCAATTCATAATCCATTTCCATTTCATGACCGCTATGTTCATGTTTCATTTCAGTTTCCATTTCTTATCAATTTCACAATTTACATCAACGGCTCAGAACCTGGCCAACCACTTATATGAGACAGTGACTCATATTAGACATTTCCCATTTTGCAATAGATAAACATACTAGTTGTATCAACATTTCAACAGATAAGCATACAAGCTGTATCCATATTCCAACAGATATGCATATTAGTTATATCAACACTTCCAAAGATAAGCATATGAGCTGTATCAACACTTTAACTGACAAGCATATAAGCTGTATCAGCGGAGTCCATTCCCTATCTCCTCCCAGACAACATCCGGTTTAGAGGTCCATCCCCTATCTTCCCCTAAACCATGGAGTACATCCCCTATCTCCTCCCATACACACAACGTATATACACATAGGTCATATACACAATCAATCAATACATAACCTTAATGTATTCTGTCAACCGTCATACTCTATGACACATCCAATTGATTAGTTTTAGTTTGCCTAATCATCATGCATTGTCTACAACAATCAAAACTACCCTCCACCGGTAGTCCAAGCAATTATTTCTAAACAGATAATAAAAGCTCCAACAGATAAAATATCAATGTTTTCAAAAGTGAGCGATTAACAAATCCAACTCCACTATTCTACTATAAAATGAGTCAATTTCGTTATTTCCAACTCAATTCCATATAACCACCATTTTCTCAAATTAATCATACCAATTAATTTATACAACCAATTAGGGTTTTCTACCCCATTTCCCAATATTGACCCAATGGTCTATATATCAACAACCAACGACAATATCATTATTTTGAAAGTCATAATACACATTCTTGGAATCAAAATAACAAAACCCTCTTCTAACATTTCGAAACCCTAAGTCTCAAAATTACCCAACTTCAACACTTTATCAAAACAACCAAAAATCTATGTCAAAGACCATAAGAGTGAGTAGGAATCCCTACCTCAAATTCGGAGCTCCAGGAAAGAAGGTGAAGAAGCTCAACGTGCTCCAAAACTCAATATTTTCGGATCAAAGTGTAGCCCTCGACGATCAACCCAACTCTTACAAAGGCCGAAGAAAAAGGAAACACTCTAACTAGATCAAACCCTAGAGAGAAAGGAGTTTCTAGAGAGAGGAACTCTCAAAATGTCTTTTAAGAAAGTAAGAGAGAGAGAGAGAATGTAAAAAGTGATTTTAAAATGCCCAGCTGCCAACTAATATACGACATTCCCGCTCGAGCGGAGAACACAACGCTCGACCGTCAAGAACAAAAAACTAGGTCCGCTTGAGTGCAATAAGGGCTGCTCGAGCGCCAAGACACAAGAATAAAGTGCATCCGCTCGCGCGCGAAAACTAGTCTGCTCGAGCGTAGATTTCCCCCTCCCAGAACTTACACCAAAAAGTACTACTCTGTAGACACCCCATTTTTGACCGTCCTCAAGACTTGGACGTCACCGTTTGAACGCCCGGTGATCATCCATGTTTGTGTTCGTTTGGAGTTCCCGGAGGTCTCGGCTACGGGCCTTGCCTCAGGATCTCCGAACTCGACTGTTTAGTGTCGGGTTTTGCACCAAACACTTGTGTTTTGCCTTGGAGGGGCAGGGAATGCCTTGTGAGGCATCCCCACACATCACCGGCCACGGCCAAAGGCCACCGGCTGGTGTTTTGTTGCCATCGGCAATGTATATTGCCGGTCGGCATTCTTTGTTGCCGGTCGGCAGCTCATTTTGTCAAAATGACAATTTTGAGCAGCCGACTACTGTTCATCTGCTTTTGCAGATATTTTAATACAGCTGTATGGCATTTTGTTCCCCTCCATACACGTGTATGGAGGGATGGCCTTCTTTTTAGCTTACCTTGTAAGCTTTACAAGATTGGCTCCTCTATAAGAGGAGCTCCCCTCTCCCTTGCTTAGGGTTAGACATTTTAGAGAGAAAAGACATTGTTAGAAGCTCTGGTTCTAGGGTTAGAATTTATACACATTCTATCTCTATATCTCTCTCTATTGAGTGTTCTAGGTGTATTTGTTCATAGTATTGCACACAAACACCTACCATTACACCTTCCCTTGGCTATTGAGGTTCTAAGGAATTGTTTTCAGAGTTTTGGAGCTAGTTTGGAGCTTAAGAAGCTGCTGGAGCTTCATTTGTGAAGAGGGTCTTCAAGGGTAACAATCTTACTCCATTATTCCCTATTTTTGCATACTATTTTTGCCTATCTTAGAACTGTTTTTGAGCTTAGTCTATAATATAAAAAAGTTCTTCTTTTAGGCCCTCTAAATAGTTTGTTTAGAGTGTTTTTTGGTTTGGAGGTGTTTGACCCCTCCCAGGCCTTGAGAGGCCCCATTTTGTGCCATTTTGAGTGAGCTCCGGGACCTTGGTGTTTGGGCCTCCTCACCACTGAAATCTTGAGGGATTTCAGAGGTGAGGATGGTGCCTTGAGGTCCTAGGGAGGAGAGGGCCACCCCCTCTCCTTGTTGTCCTTGAAAAGGACCATTTTTGGCCTCTTGAGGGAGCACCTAGCTAAGCTTCATGTTGACCATGCCTTAGCTGATTTTTGTGCTTGTCATGTCATAATATGCCCCTGTTTTTAGTTGGTTTCAGTACACCATGCATGCTTAGCATACCTACCTTGTAATGCCATGTTTAGGCCTTAACATGCCTTAGGTTGTAAACCATTGTTCAAGCATGTTTTAGGTTGAGCTTTGTGAAGCTTTTGTGCATATTTTGCCATGCTAAAGGTTTGTCCTTAGTCGTTTTGGTCAGCCATGATGTGTTTGGTATAACCCCTTTGCATTCCGGCTTGTTGGCCTTAAGTGTGCGAGTGTGTAGCATGCATTACTTGCTTTGTTTTAATGATTTGGCACCATTTGTGGCGTCATTTCAGTCCCCTTTGCATGCTTGTATGCTTGCCTTGGATGCTCCTTTGATGTCTTATGAGCTTGCGTGGCATGCTCCTTGAAAGTGCATTTGTCCATGCTTTTGAATTCAAGCCATCTAGGTGCCATCTAAGTGGTCTTTTGGGCTTTGTTTTATGTGCTAAAACTCTGTTTTTGGTCATTTAAGTCTTGCCATGTTTGGTCTTGCTAAGTGTAGTTCAATACTTCATTAGCTTGCCTTGAATGCTTGGGCCATTTGTTGCATGTTTAGCCTATCTTGTTTGCTTGGTTTGGCACCATGTTCTCGCTTGATTTTCAGAGCTTAATGCATGCCCCATGTCCATGATTATTCCCTTTTAAGTGTGCTTAAAAGATGCCCCTTGATGCTTAAGTGTTTTGGCCTTAATATGTGCATGTGTGTATGTGTGTTTGGTCCCATCTTCTTAAGCTTTGGCCACTGTTTTGGGCCTAGTATAGGGCTGCCCAAATTAGTTTAAGTTCACTCTTTACATGTTGTTACATGTCTTACACTTTGCATGCTTTGATTGCACCACGTCTTGCATGTCCACTAGCTTGCATGCTTGTTCATTGTTTGCTTGTTTGCATTGCCATGTTGCATCCCTAGCTAACATGCTTAGGTTGCGTTGAACATGCATATCTTGTCCCTTGATTTAGTGATAGGGATTGGACCCCTTTGGTTTGTTGGTTTGCTAGTTTGCATTGCACTTAACATCAAAATGTGCACACTTGGTCCCTTGGGCCATCACGTATGGAAATGCGCGATTGATGGTCCTAGAACCAAGGACCATGTCCCTTTGAGTCATACACATGAAAAGGGGCTTGGTAGGTGCATATATGGCTTGAATTGCATTGCCATGCAAAGTTCTGTCCTCTGCTGCTGTCAAACAGATTCTGCAGGAACTTTCTGCCGACCGGCAGTGTCCAGTGCCGACCGGCAATCCCTCCTGGGCCGATATCTTCACCAACAGCCGGTGATCACACACCACTGCCGGTGGCCATTATACTCAGCCGGTGGTGTCTCCTAATATCCAGAGAAGCAATTCTGAGACTTTGACAGTCTTCAGAGGAGCAGAGCAGGGAAAACAGAGGTAGATTGCGCATGGCAGTGAATTCCCGAGCAAGACCGAGCATGCATCGCATTGAGCTCTTTTCCTGAGGCGGTTTACTGTTTTTCCGATCTTAGTTAGTTTGTTAACTAATTAGGTAATTTGTAATAATTAATTAGCTAGGTCAGTTAATTCATTATTCGGATTGTATTATTCTTTTGGTTTTGGTCCCTCCGAGCGAGGGCGAATTTGTAATAAGTGTGGGTGCGTGTGTGCATGTCTTCCAACCCCCACTTCTTTCTCCCTTTTACATACCTGCTTTGATGGTTAGTAATAGGTCATGTTTAATTTAGCATACCTTATGCTATGCATGCGTGCATCCATACATTTGTCTTGCATGTACCGAGCTCGGTACATCATGCTAACTGCATTTGTATTTCAATTCCAAATTGAATACGTGCATCAATTGATTGCATTTCACATTCCATGTTTAGGTTAGCCGAGTCTATTCTAATTGCATTTTGTATGCGTTGCATTAGACATTTAAACATGGACTTGGATCATGCATGTTTGCTAACGAGTTCTTTGTTTTGGCGCGGAGTACTATGTAAGTATTTTAATGTTTTAGCATATCGCATGCGTGTGAATGCTACCATGACAGTAAGCTTACCATGTGGCTAGATGTTTATGTGATAAACTTTTTGAATGCCAATGGGTGAAGGTTGGATTGTCTGAGTTGGAAAAAGCTCGTTGAAATCCATGTTTTAGCCAACTTGCGAGTAGCAAATTCCAAGACATTTTCCAAAACAAACGAATATGCAATGCTTATTTCCAAATTAGGCAATCTAGTCTATACTTGTGTATTGTGCGCATAACATAGTAATTCTAGGCTAATAAATGGAATAAGAACACATAACGTTTTCAAAATTGGATATCATGGTTAGTGGAGGCCGATCTTCGGATCGGGCGAGAGGGGGTGCTCATAGCTGACCTTCCCCAATCGTACCCAAGTTCCCGAGCCGAGGCAACTTTGGTGATGACGGACACGTGGCCTTTGGCACCGAGTCAGGGTTTCCTAAATTCCCCCATTTTAAAATATTTAGGTGGCGACTCTGTATCTGGCAAAGCAGTCCATGTTTGGCACTTCTTTTCAAAAATCTGTTTCTCAAAACGATTTTCCAGATTTGGACACTTTGGTTCAAATTAAGAACCGTGACACAAATCGAGTCCGAACTGTGGCGAGGGCCCCCACGCGGGCGCGTCTACAGTTTCTGGTGACTCTACTGGGGAATTAGAGAGCTTGACTCGAACTCGTGATATCCTGTTTTGATTTCAGTTATGTGTCTCTTTGCATTGCATGTGCAGTGGTGCGCCTAGGACACCGTGTTTGCCATCTGCCATTCCTGAACGGTTTGCCGGAGGCTTGTCTTGTCAAGGCATGACCATAGGGCTGACCGGTTATGGGCTCTGACAGTATGGGAACACAAACCCCGGTTTTACCGGGGCACCCTTTTCGACCATTCGACCTAGTGCATATTCGGATCCATAGTGACCATTCCAAGTTAGGACATGTTGGTTACCCGATTATAGGTTGTTTGAAACCGCTGCATGCGTAGTGAAACCCTAGCTCTTGACAAAATAAGACAGGGAAACCCTACCCCAACATAGGGGTGTTTTGGCTCTCTTTACTTGCTATGTGCTTTTAGAGTGTATCTCTACAGGAACGTACATATCAGTTTGCAAGATTGAGTATTAGACCTGAGGGCATCAGTATCAGTTTATGAGAATCAATTATCTGCGGGTATCAGGTTCAGTTTTGGGAACAGTGATTCTGGGGAACAGTGATCAGCAATAGAGTACAGTTGTTCGGCTACACCTGTGGTTGATCTGTTTGGGCTGAAATGCTGTTTGTTTTTCCTTTCAGTTCAGAGTATCCACAGAATTGGTACAGAATAGCTATTGTTCCCCTTTGATTGAGGCAGGACTTATGACGACGCAGAATTCAGAAGAGATCATGGTTATGACATCTGCATTAGATCAAGCGATCACTCTGCAAAGTGAGACCAACATTGACATGTCACATCCACCCAGGTCGCCTGTTTCGCACCCGGTCTGGGCCCCCCAGCTATACCAGGCTCGCGAGCCTACTACATTTGAACTAATGGGGATGATAGGTGATCTCCAGAGGTCTGTGGCGGATCTCGCCTACGGAATGTTAGCTTCACCTCCAGCCGCACCATACGCCGGGAGTTTTGTACCCCAGGAGCCCCCGCTGTTGGGGCGAATTGTGATTGAACTTAGCCAACCGGAGATGGCCTCCAGCTATGGTAATGACATATCAGCATCAACCCAAACCCTCGATCAAGCTGAGGCCAGAGATAAGAACAAAATGAAGGCAGATGCCGATCCCATTGAACAACTGCTGTGGGCAGTTGTGGCAAATACTAGGGAGGATGCTTTCCCCACTCCACCTGAGGGTAGTTCAAGTCAGTCAGAAAATCGGGATAGGCCCCGTCTTGCCAGAACAGTTCCTCCTATTCCCAAACCTACACCTGGGAAAGATCAGAAAACCAAGGCAGTGCCTGCCGACCCTTTCGCTTGTGCGTCTAGTAAGAACGCTCAGACTTCAAAATATCTGCCCCGAGGGCGCAGGGTCTTTGATGCTCTCTACATGCCTCTGTCTAAGGCACTTCAGATCCTTGCCGAGAGGGGACACCTTAAACCCTTGGAGCCTCGGTCTCTCCCGAAGAATCTCCCTGCCACACATGATGCTGCCCAGTACTGCGCGTACCACCAGCAGATAGGCCATGCAACCGACAATTGTTTCCGCCTCCGTCATGAGGTGCAAGATTTGATTGACAATGAGGTTATCCTCCCGCCCACTTCAGTCAAGTCCATTACCACCCAGTTATTGGGGACACAGATACTGCAAGTATGTAATCAGAGAGTGAACCACCTGCGGGCGGCATTCGGTATATTTTGGATGTGGCGTCTGGCACGCACTCTTGAGCATCTATGAACGCTAGCTTTGTAAATTCTGGCTTGGGTGTCGAGTCAGTCTTTTGTTTTGAGTCTGTCTCTTTGTCTTGAGTCAGTCTTTTTGCTTAAGGGTCTGTCTTGTTGTATCGAGTCAGTCCCCATTGTATAGAATACCAGGTGATTCCGGGGTTGTTGCCTCGCACACCGTTTTGTCTTGTAATTACCCATTTTTGTTTTTGAGTCTGTTTCTGCTGAGGGGCCAGTTATACCAACAAATTTGAATGAAACAGCTGTGGCTATCTCATTTTCATGCTTGCTTTCAGTGTAAGTTAGTTGTGCCAGAGGATTTGAATGGGCTGACAGTACATCTCGCCTGCTCTCCTGCGTGCCAAACTCATCGCATTAGCCTAAGTTTTTCAAAAACCTTTTGAACACTATGGTGATAAAAACGAAGAGGAAGGAATTCCTCGGGTTTTGCGAAATTTTGATCATTTTGAGAGAAAGAGAAGCATGCTAAGCCCTTAATGAATGAAACCATGCTTGTCAGCGTGAGTACTGGGAAGGACCCTGGCTTGATCCAGATTGGTTCCACACTATCTTCGGCGCGAGCGATTTGTCGCTTTCTTAAAAACCTTCAAAAACGAATGTTTTGCACGGCCCTGTGAAGACCTGTGTGGAATCGCTCTTGAGATTGCGTAGCCTCGGATCGCTCTCAGCCTCAAGATTCGACCTGTTTGTTTTGAACCACGAACTCATTCGGAACATTCAACGGTCAACTGTCGAAGGAGGCCCGCGTGGCCAGTCCTGAAGCAGCCCTCAAGCAAGAGGCACCAAAGCCGAATCGAAAAGATTAGATCTCGCCAGAAGAAGCTCGTGCAGCAGCCATGATGGATTCTCCTACAAATCATTGCAACAGCCGTTCTCCTAGATACAGAGAGGCTTCAACTTCAAAAACCATTTGGCATGGACTTGTTACACTTTTACCCTTTGAGAGGCTCGCTGGACCGAAAACCCGGAAGGGCGACCCAGGCAAAAGTTAGAGCAAGAGAAAAATACAAAAAAGAGCAAAAAAATACAAAAAAAGAAAAGAAAAGAAAAGAAAGAAAAAAAAATGCGAAAAAAAAAAGAAAATGAAAAGAAGCTCGTAAGGTTGAAAACCCGCATCGGGCACCTTGGCAAAAGTTATAGCCTGAAAAGTGAAGGTTAAAATACCCGAGTGTACCTTAACCGGAACTACGTAAGGCTTGATTCCCATGTTTGGGATACGTAGGCAACTTCATCCTGAAGTCCAGCCCCCAACGCTTTCATAGCGTCTCAGTCCATACAATGGTTTCGATTTCATCCCAAAGTCCAGTCGCCGATACTTTCAAAGTGACTGTGTCCATATATTGGTTTTGACCATCTTCGTCTTCTCTGTGTCCGAGGGAGTTCGGTCGTGATCATCACTAGTGAGAACCGTCTATAATATGCTGCGGCATTATCCAAACAAGGGGCAACTTTCCGTTGCCACGAGTCGTCGCGAGACGCCATTCAAACCAGGGGCAACTTTCCGTTGCCATCCACCCCTTTCAAGCAAGGGGCAATTTCCTATTACCTCCGATCCGAGGTTGCGCATCTCAAAGAGTAAGTTTCGTGCTCGTTGAGCATCAGCCGTTTGCAAAAGTAGTTTTTGAAAATTTTTACTGAGGTTGACTATTTTCTCGAAAACTATTTCGTTTTCCAAAACTGGACCATTTTCTTGGACCCAAAAAAGGAGGAAAATTTTCAGTGCCCACAGTCTGACTTGCGTGGTCTTCCAATCAAAATCGAACAAGTACGTTAATCCGACTCTCATCTTGATCAAAACTGTTTTAGTAGAAAACCAAAACAAAAAAATGGTCAAAGCGATAAACTGGGGGCATAGTTGAGTCTGGTGTTCTGTCTTTCCCCCGTCGTCAACATACTTGCCAGGAGGGCACTCTACCTACCAGAAGAAATAGCTGTGAGCTAACGGCACTGGGCGTGAACCCACAACTTCCTATTCATTCATTAAACACCCCGGGGAGGGATAAAAAAATGAGAGAATAAAGAATAGAGAGGTATAAGTTGAGAGAAAAAGCGAGCGAAAGGGTTTTGAGAGAAAAACAGAGCTTGAGAGCCAGAGTGATGTAAGAATCACAAATGAGAAAAGGGTGGGAAACAATACCTAGAGAAATTGGCTCCTCGCGATCTGAGGTCCCCCGTCTTCGTTAACGCGTCTGTATGTCGTGTCTTTTGTTTTGTTTACCTCAGCCTTTTGTTTTGGGTCTTTTCCAAGCGTGTCTCGTTGTGTTTAGGTCGTGTACCCTTTTGTTTGAGTCCTCCTCGCTGTGTTCAGTTGTAGGCTCGATACCCCGGTTGAAAACCCTTATTTAATTTCGAAAATCATTTATGCTCAGAGTGCTGTGCCATTCTCCACATCTGGGCGAACCAAAAGAAAGAACAAAAAAATTGGGGCATTTGAGCATGTTTCAACCCTAGCCGGTTTCACCTTTGAAGGCCGTCTTGTAAGATTGGGCTGTTTTGTTTAAAGTCTGCCGTGTGCAGAATAAACCAAGTGTTGGGTTATGGGCCGTATGCAGATTAATCCTCAGCAGAGTGTGGACCGTGTGTTCAGGTTAAGCAGTGGTTTGTGCGGGTTGCTTTGCTGTTACTTGGTTTGGTTATCTTGTTATTACAATGCAAGTGTTCAACATTCAGACCACAGATCAATTTCATTTACATTGAGGTGTAACATGATGCAATACATGAGATATGTAAATGTAGCACTCTTTTTAAAATAAAAAGTTCGTTTCATTTCATAATCTTTTTCAAGTACAAAGTTTTGAGGAAAACAAAAATCTGCTTGCGGCAGTACAAGGTAATCTAACTACCAGCAAAGAGAAAAAGAAAAAAAAAAAGAAAGTACAAAAGGAAGAAAAGCAGCGATCTGGGTCATCATCAGTAGTCTCGGGCCCGGGGATCTGCCCTCGCCCTCTTCCTGGACGAAGGTCCAGGGGCATCGTCATCAGCATCACCGTCTGAGCCTGAGTCTGAGTCATCTACAGCCTCCTCAGATGACCCGGCCTCTGCCTCTGCCTCTGCCTCGGACTCATCATCGTCATCGTCATCATCATCAGGGGTCGGCGCCCGAGAACTACTCTCGACATGAGTACGCCCTCCCCTGGCACGGGGACGTGCAGTGTCTCCACGCCCTCCTCGAGCAGGAATGGAAGGCCCAGCTGGAGCACCGCCCACCGGAGGAATCTGGAAGGGAGGCTGAAAAGCACAAAAGGCAAATACATCAGAATGCTGTGAGCAGTGAATCAGTGCAGAATGCAGTGTATGAGTATAGTGTGAGAATCCCGTGAGCAGTTTATCAGTGCAGAATGCAGTATACAGTGTGTGAATGCCGTGGGCAGTTTATCATTGCAGAGTACAGTGTATAAATGCAGTGTATGCAGTGTAACAAAGGCTGCGAGATCAGTGTGTCAGGTGTTGTGTCATGCATCAGATTATGTGAATCAGCTTATGAATGGTTTGAGACCGTCGTCAGAAGGACATACCAGAATGCTATAGAGGGCCAGGAGGTCAAAGGTCCACTGTAGCATCCCCATCATGGAGGCATTCAACTCCACGGACTGCTGGGTGTACTCGGAGGATGCCTGCCAGAGTATAAGATATATCAATGTTCTGCGGAATATCAAATAAACAGAAATGAAATGCAAATGCAAGATGCAAAATGAAGTAATACATACCGGAGGCAAGTCGGGGATGCCGGCTAACTCATGACCAGCCGGGGGGGGAGCAAAGGGGATCTGGTAGGTCACCCCATCCTGCCCTCTATATGAAAGTACAGTGGGCAGGGCGGGCCAGCCAGTCCCCCGCCCTCCCCAAGCTCCGCTCCTGCCATGCACTCGAGCCCTCCTCGATGTGCCCGCTCTAGCCCCAGCTCGCGCTCCAGCTACTGGCGCCGCTGGCCTCTCCCCCTCAGCTCGGCGACCACCGCTCAAGGGTCGCATAATGTAGGTCCGGACGTACTCTGCGTAGTCGCCCTCACCTCTGTGATGCTCTGCTCCCCAGCCGACGATGTAGTCCCTCATCTCCCGGGCGGTGAACCTCTCTGTATCTCTCATGTGGCCAGGAGGTGGACCCGGCACTATCTGCTCTGGTAAACCTAGGGTCTGACGCAAGAAACGCTCGCCCAGGTACCAAGCTCGACAGACCGGGCCCTCCAACAAAATCTGACAACGGGCAGTCTCCCCTGAGCCCTCATAGTGATCCCTCACCACGGCCGGCAACGGAGCCCAGAGCTGCTAGGTGATCTGAAAATAATATGCAGTTTGTCATTTATCTGTTATTGAAAACATACGGCGCGAAGCAAAGCCAAAAAAATGAACTCTAAAGTTGAACATACCTCCGCGGCAGTGATGGTGTCGAAGTATCGACGAAAGAAAATAAGAGACGCCCATGGTCTCCGCACACATCGCACATCGAAGCGATGAGAGAAGGGGACGCCGAGTGGGATCTCCTCATCGGGTACTGGGGCAAGCCTAGGAAAGTAGGCCTACACCCACAACTACAGAACAGATATTAGTATGACCATCAGATAAGGCAAAATACAAAATAAAGCAGAAATAGCAGAACCGTGTGTTGTGTGGTGTATTGTGCAGAGTGTACAGTGTGTGCAATGTACAGTCAGTGCGGGGCAGTGTACAGTAGATGTGCAGTGTGCAGAATACAGAAAGCAGAAAGCAGAAATGTAAAAAGGGAGGAGGACGTACCTCCCAAGCTCGCCAGTAGCCATCGAGAAGCTGTCCGCTGAGGCAGGAAGAAGAGCTCATGTAACCGTACAATGTGGCCAGGCCTGCGCCACCCCAGTCATAATGGCGGATCTGCCTGACGTCCACCAGCGCGCTCAACTGGCATAAGGGCACGGTGTTCGCCCGATCGGCGAAGAGAGTCGTCCCAAAGAGGAACATGATAAAGCCCCTCGCGTACTGGTCCACCTCCTCTGGGGACATCTGCGCCTCCTCTGCCAAGGCCGGCTGGACCCGAAAGTGGCTCTCGAACCAGGAATACTTGATGATGCTCGAGCGAAGGGAGGCTGAGTGCCGAGCAGGTACAGCTAGGCAGCGTCCCACTCATCCATATCCGTGTCGAAGGGGATCGGATCACCCCCTACCCCAATGCCAGTAAGCATCGAGAAGTCGTAAGGGGTCATCGTCATGTCCCCTGCGACGGAGAAGTGGAAGGAGTCGGTGGTGTCCCACCACCTCTCCACTAGAGCAGCAAGCAGGGGCCTGCAGGTAGTCAGTCGAGAAAGCCCCCTGCAGAAGATGCCGAGGCCGGCCTCGTCGATGATGTCACGAACCGCATCTGGCAGCTCGAGGTACCAGTCCCGAGCAACGGTGTTCCCATACCCGCGGATGGTATGGGAATCCCCCTGTAATCAAAAACAACAATTGCAAGGCAATATTCAAAATGCGGTTCTAAGAAGCATACAGTGAACTACAACGTGTGATGTGTCAGCGTGTTTTGGTGGTTCAAGGCTGATGTAGCATGCGTGCAAGTTTTAACAGATTCGAACAAATACCGGGTGCCGGTGTGCTTACAGTGAACTACAACGTGTGATGTGTCGGCATGTTTGAGAGGTCCAGGACAAATACAGCATGCGTGCATATTTTCAGACTCAAGCAGATACCGGGTACCAGTGTGTACGCAGTGAAATACAGTGCGCGCCGCGTGTTCGGGCAATTCGGGGTCAGTGTAGTGTGTGTGCATGTGTCAGTCTCAAACAGCTATCAGTTGCACGTATGTTTACAATCAACTACAGTATACAGTATATCAGAATTAAGCAGTTAAAGAGCATAACCAGCTACGGCAGTTTTGCATCCTACATTGCAGAAAGTAAAGCAGAGAAAGAAAGTTACCTCGAAAGCGCCGAAGGACAGGTGGGAGGTAGGCTCACGCAGTAGTAGCTCGGGAGGCACGTGCCTATCAAAGCTCCTGAACTGGCGTAGTCCGTCAGGAAGCATCACGTGAACCGCGAGCCTGTAGGTCTCCGGATCGAACGGCCGGACGCGGAGTGGCAAAGGCTCGGCCTCAGGGTCCGTCTCGAGCTCTGGAGGGGTCCCGCCCTGTGGAAGGTCGTCCGCCATCTCGAAGAGGGTGTGAAAATGGCCGGAAGACGAAAAATCGGGCGAGAATATGAAAAGTCAACAGAAAGTCAACCCCGAGAGGGTCGGAAAAGGCCGAAAAAGCCAGAGTACGGAAAAAGTACGGGTATCGAGAAAAACTCGAGGAAAACAAGCCCCGAGTGGCGGAAATCAAGAAACAAACACCGAAACGAAGTTTCGTTCGGTTCAAAACGTTTGAAACGCGAGGGTATTCGCGAATCGAACAACGAAATCAAGGCTAGAACGCAAGAAAATGAGGAGATCGAAGGACAAGAACACTCTAGAGACAGAGAGAGGGAATTTTCGAGCAAGAGGAAGTGAGAAATATAAGGCTAGAGGCCCTATATTTAAAGACCCACGGCCGAAATGTCAAAACTGCCCCGAACAGGAATATTCTGCCGGTCGGCCACACTCTTTACCGGTCGACAGTATTTTGTGCTGATGGAATTGTATGATGGCCGGTGGACAGCCGGTGATGCATTTTGATGGCCGGTGGACATCCGGTGGTCTCCTACAGTGATTTTGGAGCCTCCTACACCCTTGTTTGAGTTTTGTGTGGGGTCCAGGGCCTCTAGTGCTCAAAACAGTGCATTTCCGACGCTCAACCGGCCTCCGTTTTGACCTCGGGTCGTGTCTTCAGTGCGTGGCACTTGAATTCGTGCAAGGTGTATTCTTTTCGTATCCTTTTGGATTTTACAAAACTCAAAAGTTGCCCTATGCGTATCGCATATCAATCGCACTGTCTTGTGCGCTCGCGTTGTCTAAAACGCATCGCGCGGTTTTGCACATCTCATTGCATCTTGCATGCATTCAATCAATTTCATAGCTTGCTTAGACCGCATGATTGTTCAATTTCATTACTTGCGTAGACCGCATGTTTTGCCTGCGTAAACTACATGTTTCTTCAAATTTCATCACTTGCGTAGACCGCATGTTTTACTTGCGTAAATCGCATGTTTGTTCATTTTTATAACTTGCGTAGACCGCATGATTGTTCAAATTCATTACTTGCGTAGTCCGCATGTTTTGCTTGCGTGGACCGCATGATTGTTCAATTTCATTACTTGCGTAAACCGCATGTTTTGCCTACGTAGACCGCATGATTGTTCAATTTCATTACTTGCGTAGACCGCATGTTTTGCCTGCGTAGACCGCATGTTTGTTCAAATTTCATCACTTGCGTAGACCGCATGTTTTGCTTGCGTAGACCGCATGTTTGTTCAATTTTATAACTTGCGTAGACCGCATGTTTGTTCAAATTCATTACCTGCGTAGACCGCATGTTTTGGCTTGCGTAGACCGCATGTCTGTTTCAAATTCATTACCTGCGTAGATCGTATGTTTTGGCTTGCGTAGACCGCATGTCTGTTTCAAATTCATTACTTACGTACACCGCATGTTTTGCCTGCGTAGACCGCATGTTTGTTCAAATTCATTACCTGCGTAGACCGCATGTTTGTTCAAATTCATTACCTGCGTAGACCGCATGTTTGTTCAAATTCATTACCTGCGTAGACCGCATGTTTGTTCAAATTCATTACCTGCGTAGACCGCATGTTTGTTCAAATTCATTACCTGCGTAGACCGCATGTTTGTTCAAATTCATTACCTGCGTAGACCGCATGTTTGTTCAAATTCATTACCTGCGTAGACCGCATGTTTGTTCAAATTCATTACCTGCGTAGACCGCATGTTTGTTCAAATTCATTACCTGCGTAGACCGCATGTTTGTTCAAATTCATTACCTGCGTAGACCGCATGTTTGTTCAAATTCATTACCTGCGTAGACCGCATGTTTGTTCAAATTCATTACCTGCGTAGACCGCATGTTTGTTCAAATTCATTACCTGCGTAGACCGCATGTTTGTTCAAATTCATTACCTGCGTAGACCGCATGTTTGTTCAAATTCATTACCTGCGTAGACCGCATGTTTGTTCAAATTCATTACCTGCGTAGACCGCATGTTTGTTCAAATTCATTACCTGCGTAGACCGCATGTTTGTTCAAATTCATTACCTGCGTAGACCGCATGTTTGTTCAAATTCATTACCTGCGTAGACCGCATGTTTTGGCTTGCGTAGACCGCATGTCTGTTTCAAATTCATTACTTACGTACACCGCATGTTTTGCCTGCGTAGACCGCATGTTTTGGCTTGCGTAGACCGCATGTCTGTTTCAAATTCATTACTTACGTACACCGCATGTTTTGCCTGCGTAGACCGCATGTTTGTTCAAATTCATTACCTGCGTAGACCGCATGTTTTGGCTT
>NW_021025763.1:92949-117966 GCF_004153795.1 Camellia sinensis
GTTTTGTGGTTTGGGGGTGTTTGACCCCTCTTAGGCCTTGAAAGGCCCCATTTTGAGCCATTTTGAGCAAGTTTCGAGACTTTGGTGTTTGGGCCTCTTCACCACTGAAATCTTGAGGGATTTCAGTGGTGGAGATGGTGCCTTGAAGTCTCCAAAAGGGGAGGGCCTCCCCCTCTCCTTGTTGTCCTTGAAATGGACCATTTTTGGCCTCTTGAGGGAGCACCATGTTAGAGTGTGTATTGACCATGACTTGGCTGTTTTTTGTGCCTAATATGTCATATTATACCTCTTTTTTTACTTGGTTTTGGTACACCATACATGCTTAGCATACCTACCATGTAATGCCATGTTATTGCCTCAATGTGCCTTAGGTTGTTAGCCTTTGTTGGAGCATGTTTTAGGCTTAGTCTTGTGAAGATTTTGTGCATATTTTGCCATGTTCTAGGTCTGTCCTAGGTTGTTTGGGTCGGATTTGGCATGCATCATATAGCCCCTTTGCATTTTGGCTTGTTGGCCTTAAGTGTGTGAATGTATAGCATGACATTTTTGCATTGATTTGGTGTTTTGGAATCATCCACCATGTCATTTCAGTCCTATTTGCATGCCTATATGTTTACCTTGGATGCATCTTTAATGCTTTGGAAGCTTGTGTAGTATGCTCCATGCTTTGGTGATTATGCATGCCTTTGTTTTTTGAGCCACTTAGATGCCATCTAAGTGATCCTTAGGCCTTGTCTTAATGTGCTAAAACTCTGTTTTTGGTCAATAAGTTCATGCCATGTTTGGTCTTGCTAAGTGTAGTTCAATACTCCATTGGTTTACTTTAAGTACTTGGACCATTTGCATGCTAATGTTTAGCTTATCTTGTTGCTTGGTTTGACATCATCCTAACATGATTTATAATGCTTACCTTGCATGCTATTTGTCCATGATTGCCTTATTCAAATGTGCTTAGAAATAGCCCTTTGATGCTTAAGCATTTGGGCCTTAACATGTGCATGCGTGTATGTGTATTTTGGTCCCTTGTTTTGGTCACTTTGGCCACTGTTTTGAGCCTATTTAGAGCTGCCCAAATCACGTTTAAGTCCATCCTTTCATCTATTTGCATTGCCTCATGTGTGCTTGTATGCTTGCATAAGTGCCTTGCCATGCCATGTTGCATCCTTAGCTTGCATGCCTAGGTTGCATTGCATCTTGCATGCATGCCTTGTTCCTTGACTTGATGATAGGAATTGGGCCTTAATTTGTTTGTTTGGTTTGCATTTCATTTGACATAAAAGTTGCATACTTGATTACTTGGGCCATCATGCATGGAAATGCGTGATTGGTGGTCCGAGGATCGAGACACATGCCCCTTTGAGTCACAAACATGATAAGGGACATGAATGGTGCATATATGCTTTGAATTGTGCTGTCATGCTTTGCCTTGCCCTCTGTTGCTGTCAATTGCAGATTCTGCAGGAACACTTTGCCGACCGGCAGTGTCAAGTGCCGACCGGCAATCCCTTCTCTGCCGACAGCTTCATTTTGTGCCGATGGCCATAACACACTGCCGGTGACAGTTCCATTCAGTCGATGGCACTCCTCAGTGTCCAAGGAAGCAGTCCTGAGGTTTTGACAACCTCCAGAGGAGTAAAGGAAGCAAAACAGAGGCAGACTATGCATGGTGGTGCGTTTCCGAGCAGGACCGAGCATGCGCTGTATTTGGCCCTCCTCCCGAGGCGGTTTATCTGTTTTCCTAGCTTAATTAGTTTATTAATTAATTAGGCAATTTGTAATATTTAATTATCTTGCGTAGTTAATTAATTTGTAATATTTATTCGGTCCCTCCGAGCGAGGGTAAATCTGTAATAAGTGTGTGTGAGTGGAGTGTATGTCTTCCAATCCCCACTTCTTTCTTCCCTTTTACTTACCCGCTTTGATGGTTAGTAATAGGACATGTTCAAATTAGCATACCTTATGCTATGCATGCGTGCATTCATTCATTTGTCCTGCATACATCAGGCTCAGTACATCACGCTAACTGCATTCGTACTTCAAATTCAAAACTGAATATGCGATAGTTGTGCATTTTCACATGCCATTCATAGATTAGCCGAGCCTACTCTAGTAACATGTTGTATGCGATGCATTAGGCACTTAACATGGACTTGGATCATGCATGTTTGCTAACAAGTTCTTTGTTTTGGCACGGAGTACTATGTAAGTATTTTAATGCTTTAGCATATCGCATGCGTGTGAATGCCACCATGACAGTATGTTTACCATGTGGCTATATGCTTATGTGATAAACTGTTTATTGCCCGTGGGTGGAGGTTGGATTGTTTGAGTTGGAAAAACTCGTTGAAATCCGTATTTTAGCCTACTTGCGAGTAGCAAATTCCAAAGCGCTTTTCAAAACCAAACGGATATGCAATGCTTATTTCCAAATTAGACAAACTAGTCTATACTTGTTTGCTGCGCGCATAACATAGTAATTCTAGGCTAATAAATGGAATAAGAACACATAACGTTTTCAAAATCGGATATCATGGTTAGTAGAGGCCGGTCTTCGAACCGAGCGAGAGGGGGTGCTCATAGCTGACCTTCCCCAATCGTACCCTAGCTCCCGAACCGAGACAACTCCGGTGATGATGGACATGTGGCCTTCGGCACCGAGTCAGGGTTTCCTAAATTTCCCCATTTTAAAAAAATATTTAGGTGGCGACTCTGTATCTGGCAAAGCAGTCCATGTTTGGCACTTCTTTCAAAAAAATCTGTTTTCTCAAAACGATTTGCCAGATTTGGACTCTTTGGTTCAAGATTAAGAACCGTGACACAAATCGAGTCCGAACTGTAGCGAGGGTCCCTCGCGGACTTGTTACAGTGTGCTTAAAAGATGCCCCTTGATGCTTAAGTGTTTAGGCCTTAATATGTGCATGTGTGTATGTGTGTTTGGTCCCATCTTCTTAAGCTTTGGCCACTGTTTTGGGCCTAGTATAGGGCTGCCCAAATTAGTTTAAGTCCACGCTTTACATGTTGTTACATGTCTTACACTTTGCATGCTTTGATTGCACCATGTCTTGCATGTCCACTAGCTTGCATGCTTGTTCATTGCTTGCTTGTTTGCATTGCCATGTTGCATCCCTAGCTAACATGCTTAGGTTGCATTGAACATGCATATCTTGTCCCTTGATTTAGTGATGGGGATTGGACCCCTTTGGTTTGTTGGTTTGCGTTGCACTTAACATCAAAATGCGCACACTTGGTCCCTTGGGCCATCACGCATGGAAATGTGCGATTGATGGTCCTAGAACCAAGGACCATGTCCCTTTGAGTCATACACATGAAAAGGGGCTTGGTAGGTGCATATATGGCTTGAATTGCATTGCCATGCAAAGGTCTGTCCTCTGCTGCTGTCAAACAGATTCTGCAGGAACTTTCTGCCGACCGGCAGTGTCCAGTGCCGACCGGCAATCCCTCCTGGGCCGATATCTTCACCAACGGCCGGTGATCACACACCACTGCCGGTGGCCATTATACTCAACCGGTGGTGTCTCCCAATATCCAGAGAAGCAATTCTGAGACTTTGACAGTCTTCAGAGGAGCAGAGCAGGGAAAACAGAGGCAGATTGCGCATGGCAGCGAATTCCCAAGCAGGACCGAGCATGCATCGCATTGAGCTCTCTTCCCGAGGCGGTTTACTGTTTTTCCTAGCTTAGTTAGTTTGTTAACTAATTTGGTAATTTGTAATAATTAATTAGCTAGGTCAGTTAATTCATTATTCGGATTGTATTATTCTTTTGGTCCCTCCGAGCGAGGGCGAATTTGTAATAAGTGTGGGTGCATGTGTGCATGTCTTCCAACCCCCACTTCTTTCTCCCTTTTACTTACCTGCTGTGATAGTTAGTAATAGGTCATGTTTAATTTAGCATACCTTATGCTATGTATGCGTGCATCCATACATTTGTCTTGCATGCACCGGGCTCGGTACATCATGCTAGCTGCATTTGTATTTCAATTCCGAATTGAATACGTGCATCAATTGATTGCATTTCACATGCCATGTTTAGGTTAGCCGAGCCTATTCTAATTGCATTTTGTATGCGTTGCATTAGACATTTAAACATGGACTTGGATCATGCATGTTTGCTAACGAGTTCTTTGTTTTGGCGCGGAGTACTATGTAAGTATTTTAAGGCTTTAGCATATCGCATGGGTGTGAATGCTACCATGACAGTATGCTTACCATGCGGCTAGATGTTTATGTGATAAACTGTTTGAACGCCTGTGGGTGAAGGTTGGATTGTCTGAGTTGGAAAAAGCTCGTTGAAATCCGTGTTTTAGCCTACTTGCGAATAGCAAATTCCAAGACATTTTCCAAAACAAACGGATATGTAATGCTTATTTCCAAATTAGGCAATCTAGTCTATACTTGTGTGCTGTGCGCATAACATAGTAATTCTAGGCTAATAAATGGAATAAGAACACATAACGTTTTCAAAATTGGATATCATGGTTAGTAGAGGCCGATCTTCGGATCGGGCGAGAGGGGGTGCTCATAACTGACCTTCCCCAATCGTACCCAAGTTCCCGAGCCGAGGCAACTTTGGTGATGACGGACACGTGGCCTTTGGCACCGAGTCAGGGTTTCCTAAATTCCCCCAATTTAAAATATTTAGGTGGCGACTCTGTATCTGGCAAAGCAGTCCATGTTTGGCACTTCTTTTCAAAAATATGTTTTTCAAAACGATTTGCCGGATTTGGACTCTTTGGTTCAGATTAAGAACCGTGACACAAATCGAGTCCGAACTGTAGCGAGGGCCCCCACGCGGGGGCGTCTACATACCCGCTTGAGCGCCAGTGTACCCGCTCGAGCGCAAAGAAACCCGCTCGAGCATGAAAAACATGTTTGCAGAAGTTCTGCAGAGCACCAAAATACTGGGAGCGTGCAATCTCCGCTCGAGCGCAAGAAGACCCGCTCGAGCGGACCTCCTAAAAACTGGGCACCAAAGAATTGAAACCAAAGCCCAACCAACCTGTAACAACTCTGCCCAATACATCCTAAAACTCAATCAAGCGGAATTAAAGGATGACAACAAGGTATACCACCACCAACATCACAGAACCCAAGTCCGGAACGCAACAGAACAGTAAAGGGACAACCGGGATCGCTATAACCTCCCCCCCTTAAAGAATTTCGTCCCCGAAATTAAACACAAGTTTTTCAAAAACAAGTTTTCTCCATTCTCAACAATGCTACAACATAATATTAAACAATCCGACCCATTACCGGTCAATCCCCTCTCTTTCAAGAGGCATTTTACATTACACATAACAACCTGCATTATCAACATGCATTATTTTGAAATTTACCAATTTCAACTCATTTTCCACAATTCCATAATACATGCAACATTAACATCATGCCTGCATTTCCAAAATACATTGAACATATGCAACGTTATCACAAATTTCCATTAACTAAAATATTCACAATGTTTTACAACTTAAGACACATATATTGTTCGTACAGTTCAACGATATTACAAAATTACCAATACATGGTTACACATCAACAAACAAGTCCGGATATTTCTCGCGGACTTCCAACTCACGTTCCCAAGTGGCTTCCTCCACTCCATGATGTTTCCACAAAACCTTTACCAAAGGAATGGTCTTGCCACGCAGGACTTGATCCCGCCTATCCAAGACCCGAACTAGTCTCTCCTCATACGAGGCATCCTCATCAACCTCTAAGTCGGTCCAATCCAATACATGGGACGGATCCAGCTCATACTTCCGAAGCATACTCACATGAAACACGTCATGCACTCCGGACAACTGCGGCGGCAAAGCTAAATGATAAGCAACCTCGCCAACCCTCTCAAGGATCTCAAAGAGACCAATAAACCGAGGGGATAACTTCCCACTCTTCCCGAACCTCATCAAACCTCGCCTAGGTGATATTTTCAAGAAGACATGATCACCTACCTCAAACGCCAAAGGCCTCCTCCTACGGTCGGCATAACTCTTTTGGCGACTCTGGGCTTTAACAAGCCTCCTACGGATAAGCTCAACTTTCTCCGTCGTTTCTCTCACCAACTCCGGGCCCAACAAAGGTGCGTCACCCACCTCGGCCCAACAAACTGGAGACCTACAAGGTCGGCCATACAAGGCCTCAAACGGTGCCATACCGATACTCGACTGGAAACTGCTATTGTAGGCAAACTCCACCAAGGGCAAGTGCCTCTCCCACGACCCACTAAAGTCAAGAACACAACCTCAAAGCATATCCTCAAGGATCTGAATAATACGCTCGGACTGCCCATCAGTCTGAGGATGATAAGCCATGCTAAAGGTCAACATAGTGGCCAAGGCACTCTGCAAACTCTGCCATAATCTAGCAGTAAAACGTGGATCTCTATCTGAGACGATCGACACTAGGACCCCGTGCAATCTCACTATGTCCCGAATATACAAGTCGGCGAGATGATCTACCGAATCTCTCTCGCGCATAGGAATGACGTGCGCTGACTTAGTCAACCGGTCTACAACCACCCAAATGGCATCACTACCCCGCTGAGTCCTCGGAAAACCTACAACGAAGTCCAGAGTGACATGCTCCCACTTCCACTCGGCAATAGGCAAGGGTTGCAGCAAACCCGCTGGCCTCTGATGCTCAGCTTTCACTTGCTGGCAAGTAAGGCACTTCGATATGAAAACGGCCACATCTCTCTTCATACCCCGCCACCAAAACTAGTTACCCAAATCCCGATGCATCTTAGTGCCTCCCAGATGTACCGCAAGGCGTGAATGGTGGAACTCTCGGAGTACTTCCTCTCGGCAAGACTCCGGCACAAACAAACAGTTTCGGTATCTCACACTCTGGTCGGGATACACCGCCAAACCCTTCTCAACTTTCCCACTGGAGATCTTCTCTCGGAAGGAGTCTACCTCAAGGTCACCTCTCTGTACCTCTAACACTCGTGTCACAAGTGTAGGCTGCGCAACAACAGAAAACAAGGCCGCAACCTCAACAGATTCGCCCAGAAGCAAATCAAACTCGCCAAGTGCACCCAACATCTCCCATTCCCGGATGGCTATACAAGCTACATCACTAATGGATTTCCTACCAAGGGCATCGGCCACAACATTGGCCTTTCTCGGGTGATAGTGCAACTCAAAATCATAGTCCTCAATGAACTCCATCCACCTTCTCTGCCTCAAATTCAAGTCTCTCTGTGTAAACAGATACTTCAAACTTTTGTGGTCCGAGAACACCTTGAACCTCTCACCATAAAGGTAATGCCTCCAAATCTTCAAGGCAAAGATCACTGCTGCTAACTCTAAGTCGTGTGTAGGGTAATTCTTCTTGTGTATTTTCAACTGACGTGAGCCATATGCTACCACTTTCCCCTCTTGCATCAACACATAACCCAAACCCTCTCGTGAGGCATCACAATAAACCGCACAACCCAGCCCTCTCTCCGGAATAATCAAAACCGGAGCGGTGGTCAATCTAACCTTCAACTCTTGGAATGACTTTTCGCAAGTCTCACTCCACACAAACTTGACCCCTTTCCTCGTCAATCTCGTCAACGGCGAAGCTAGCCTGGAGAAATCTTTCACAAACCGACGGTAATACCCAACTAATCCTAGAAAACTGCGGATCTCAAAAACGAACTTAGGTTGTGCCCAATCCTACACTGCCTGAATCTTGGATGTATCAACAGACACCCCTTCCCGGATACCACATGGCCTAAGAATTTGACCTCTCCTAGCCAGAACTCACACTTCCTAAATTTGGCATACAGCCTATGGGCTCTAAGTAATTCAAGCACCACTCTCAAGTGTTCCTCGTGCTCCTCCTTAGAAGGCGAATAGATAAGAATGTCGTCCACGAAAACGACTACAAATCGATCCAAAAATTCCTGGAAGATCCGGTTCATCAAGTCCATAAAGACTGCTGGTGCATTGGTAAGCCCGAATGGCATCACCAGAAACTCATAATGGCCATACCGCACACGGAATGTCGTCTTAGGAATATCCTCCTCCCTGACCCTCAATTGGTGGTAACCCGATCTCAAGTCTATCTTAGAGAAACAACGGGAACCCTTCAACTGGTCAAACAAATCATCTATACGGTGCATAGGGTACTTATTCTTAACCGTAGCCCGATTCAACTTTCGGTAGTCGATACACAATCTCAAGGCACCATGTTTCTTTTTAGCAAAGAGGGCCGTTGCTCCCCACGGCGAAACACTAGGGCGAACAAAACCCTTATCTAGCAATTCCTGGAGCTGAATCTTCAACTCACTCAACTCGGCTGGGGCAAAACAATAAGGTGCCATAGAAATCGGCGTTGTGCCGAGCACTAAATCAATAGAGAACTCTATCTCTCGGGAGGTGGTAAACTAACGAGATACTGGGGAAAAACATCCGAATACTCACTAACCACCCTTGGCAATACAATCTGGGTCTCATCACACTCACCACTCATAAAGCTAGCAAGTAGACCACTAAGCTTATTCCGGCCTTGCGGATCATACATCGGTGGCAACACACTTCCAACCCGATCCCCCAAGTAATGGAAACACTCCCCGCTGAAGGTACAAACCGTGACCCTCTGACGATAGCCAGTCCATACCCAAAATAACATCAAAACCCTTCATGGGCATGACAACAAAAGGAAAAGGAAGCTTATGGTCAGCGACCTCTATATCACAACCTCTAACACCTTGTTTCAAGATCAACTCACCACCAACAGGAGATACTACACATATAGGAGATGCTAACTGTGCCAACTCCAATTCCAAAACAGATGCAAGTGCAGCAGATACAAAAGAATGAGATGCACCTGTATCAATCAATACATTAGCAACCGAGTTGCAAAACAAGAAGGTACCTCTCACAACTGACGGAGCAGGTACAAGATCCTGCGCGGTAATAGCATACACGCGCCCTGTAGGCCCCTGATCTACCTACTCACCTCTAGGAGCAAAAGACTGCTGCACTGACTGGGATGACGAAGCTCCCGGATTGGCCCTCGAGGCCTGCACAGATTGAGCTAGTTGATAACTCTACGTCTGCCTAGAACCAGATGCTCCTGAAGTGGCACTCAACTGTGGGCAAAATCTCTTCAGGTGCCCAGGCTGACCACACTGATAGCAAGACAAAGGCTGGCCCCTGCCCTGACTCTGGCCCTGAGGTCTAGCTGAAGAAGGAGCAGCTCGCTGACCCCCTCCCTTCTGCGGGCAAATCGAAGACTTCAGACCCAGCTGGCCACACGTAAAACAAGTCAAGCCTTCCTGACTACCTCTCCTAGAGCCCGCACTCGGCACTGGAAAGGTCGATCTGGACAAACCACCCTGAAACTGCTGAGGGTTAGAACCCCTCTGTCTCCTGCCGTCACCCTGACCATCTTGGCTCCTCTTGGAGCCTCTTTGCCCTTCATCCTCTTCCTGCATCATTATCTCCATATGAGCAGCAGCATCAACCAAATGTCTGTACTCTCGGATAAAGGACCCTCCAACCCTCACCTTGAGTCCACGCCTTAACTTCCGCTCAAATTCAAAGCAACGGCTTTCCTCAGACGCCACAAGTTCAGGTGCAAACCTGGACAAACTAGTAAAAGTAGCCTCAAACTCGGCCACAGACAAACCCAGCTGTTTAAGCTGGCAAAACTGCTCCCTCAGCTTCTCCCTAGCAGCTGAAGATAAAAACTTCTCCTGGAAGGCATTCACAAACGCCTCCCATGCACCATCAACACTGCCCTTCACGTATTTCCACCACTGACCCGCATCTTCCTTCAGCTGGAAGGATGCCAAGGTCACCTTTAAAGCACCGTCCTCGATGCCAAGCATCTCAAACGTCTTCTCCATCTATTCCAACCACTCGTCAGCCTTAGGTGGCTCCTTTGGATCCCCAACAAACTCGTCTGGATTGGACCAGAAGAATTCCCTCTTCAAGAAGGAAGGCCCTGCCTCAGCTACGTGGGCCTGATCCTGATTCCCCGCTCTGAGAATACCCAAAGCTCCTGCTATCTCTCGGGCCAAGGCACTCATAGCCTGCTGACCCGCTGGCTCGGCCACATTGGCCTGACCAACCCCCTCCTGTTGTGCCGGAATATCATCCGGTAAAGGCATCTCCTACCTACCACGCCTGCCTCGCCTACCACGTCCTCGTCCTGACATCCAAATAAAGGTAACCAAGACCGTTAGCACATTCACAAATGTGCCGAAGCTATAACACTCACGTCCTAATGCATGGACAACTGTAATTCACTCCACGTAAGCACTTAATCACATAAGCAATTACGAATTTCATTTCTGGATAATGATAGTCCAGAGGCGTTACAAGAGTTCCGGTTAGAAACAACATTGATCAAGTGCTTTTCCAACAAGACTCCCAGAAACCCAAAGATCCAATCAACATCCTAGAAACTACATTCCATACCTACATAGTCACATAAGCATGTTACCAATTAAGCACATAGCATATGACAATACATCTAAGTCTCTTTCAAACGAGACGAACGCATTGTGATCCTAATCACTTCCCACGTACCCAAAGTATTCGAACTCGGTACGCTCTGATACCAAGTTGTAACGCTCTCAAAATAATACATAAAACCCATCACTAGACAAGCAATTATATAAAAGAAACCAACCATTTATATTCATCGGAGTAGTTCTTACAATAGTATTACATGTTAACAACAAAAGTAAATGCCCTATGGGCTTACAGCTTTCCAAGTCAACACCTAGTTACACAAAAGAAGAGTACTAACTGTATACAAAATAAGCCCTTGGCTTGATATACATGTAATACAAACAAAATAAACAAAAGAGTCTTCAACTCTCATCATCATCCAAGCTATGTCCTTGGAGGTGGCATACTACCTGTACCTAAAAATGATGTCCCATATAGGGTGAGCCAACGCCTAGTAGAAATATGCTAAACATAGTATGAGCAATAACTAAGACATTAGCAATTGATAAATGTTCAAGTTCCATAAATCTATTCATAATCCATTTCCATTTCATGACCGCTATGTTCATTTTTCATTTCGGTAGTCGATATACAATCTCAAGGCACCATCTTTCTTTTTAGCAACGAGGGCCGGTGCTCCCCACGGCGAAACACTAGGGTGAACAAAACCCTTATCTAGCAATTCCTGGAGTTGAATCTTAAACTCACTCAACTCGGCTGGGGCAAAACGATAAGGTGCCATAGAAATCGGCGCTGTGCCGGGCCTCGGCTGGGGCAAAACGATAAGGTGCCATAGAAATCGGCGCTGTGCCGGGCACTAAATCAATAGAGAACTCTATCTCTCAGTGGGGTGGTAAACTAACGAGATCCTGGGAAAAAACATCCGAATACTCACAAACCACCCTTGGCAATACAATCTGGGTCTCATCACACTCACTACTCATAAAGCTAGCCAGTAGACCACTAAGCTTATTCCGCCCTTGTGGATCATACATCAGAGGCAACACACTACTAACCCGATCCCCCAAGAAATGGAAACACTCCCTGCTCAAGGTACAAACCGTGACCCTCTGGCGGTAGCAATCAATAACAGCCCGATATGATGATAGCCAGTCCATACCCAAAATAACATCAAAACCCTTCATGGGCATGACAACAAAAGGAAAAAGAAGCCTATGGTCGGCGACCTCTATATCACAACCTCTAACACCTTGTTCCAAGATCAACTCACCACCAATAGGAAATACTACACATATAGGAGATGCTAACTGTGCCAACTCCAATTCCAAAACAGATGCAAATGCAGCAGATACAAAAGAATGAGATGCACTCGTATCAATCAATACATGAGCAACCGAGTTGCAAAACAAGAAGGTACCTCTCACAACTGACGGAGCAGGTACAAGATCCTGCGCGGCAACAGCATACACGCGCCCTATAGGCCCCTGATCTACCTGCTCACCTCTAGGAGCAAAAGACTACTGCACTGACTGGGATGACGAAGCTCCCAGATTGGGCCTCGAGGCCTGCACAGATTAAGCTGGCTGATAACTCTACGTCTGCCTAGAACCAGATGCTCCTGAAGTGGCACTCAACTGTGGGCAAAACGTCTTCACGTGCCCAGGCTGACCACACTGATAGCAAGACAAAGGCTGGCACCTGCCCTGACTCTGGCCCTGAGGTCTAGCTGAAGAAGAAGTAGCTCGCTGACCCCCTCCCTTCTGCGGGCAAACCGAAGACTTGTGGCCCAGCTGGCCACACGCAAAACAAGTCAAGCCTCCCAGACTACCTCTCCCAGAGCCCGCACTCGGCACTGGAAAGGTTGATCTAGACAAACCACCCTGAGACTGCTGAGGGTTAGAACCCCTCTGTCTCCTGCCGTCACCCTGACCATCTTGGCTCCTCTTAGAGCCTCTCTGCCCTTCATCCTCTTCCTGCATCATTCTCTCCATATGAGCTGCAGCATCCACCAAATGTCTGTACTCTCAGATAAAGGACCCTCCAACCCTCAACTTGAGTCCACGCCTTAACTTCCGCTCAAATTCAAAGCAACGGCGTTCCTCGGACGCCACAAGTTCAGGTGCAAACCTGGACAGACTAGTAAAAGTAGCCTCAAACTCGGCCACTAACAAACCCTGCTGTTTAAGCTGGCAAAACTGCTCCCTCAGCTTCTCCCCAGAAGCTGAAGACAAAAACTTCTCCTGGAAGGCATTCACAAATGCCTCCCATGCACCATCAACACTGCCCTTCTCATATTTCCACCACTGACCCGCATCTCCCTTCAGCTGGAAGGATGCCAAGGTCACCTTTAAAGCCCCGTCCTCGATGCCAAGCATCTCGAACGTCTTCTCCATCTGTTCCAAACACTCGTCAGCCTTAAGTGGCTTCTTCGAATCCCCAACAAACTCGTCCGGATTAGACCGGAAGAATTCCCTCTTCAAGAAGGAAGGCCCTGCCTCAGCTATGTGGGCCTGATCCTGATTCCCCGCTCTGAGAATACCCAAAGCTCCTGCTATCTCTCGGGCCAAGGCAATCATAGCCTGCTGACCCGCTGGCTCGGCCACATTGGCCTGACCAACCCCCTCCTGCTGTGTCGGAATATCGTCCGGTAAAGGCATCTCCTGCCTACCACGCCTGCCTCGCCTACCACGTCCTCGTCCTGACATCCTAATAAAGGTAACCAAGACCGTTAGCATATTCACAAATGTGCCGAAACTATAACACTCACGTCCTAATGCATGGACAACTGCAATTCACTCCACGTAAGCACTTAATCACATAAGCAATTACGAATTTCATTTCTGGATAATGATAGTCCCGAGGCCTTACTAGAGTTCCGGTTAGAAACAGCATTGATCAAGTGCTTTTCCAACAAGACTCCCAGAAACCCAAGGATCCAATCAACATCCTAGAAACTACATTCCATACCCACATAGTCACATAAGCATGTTATCAATTAAGCACATAGCATATGACACTACATCTAAGTCTCTATCAAGCGAGACAAACCCATTGTGATCCTAATCACTTCCCACGTACCCACAGTATTCGAACCCGGTACGCTCTGATACCAAGTTGTAACGCCCTCAAAATAATGCATAAAACCCATCACTAGACAAGCAATTATATAAAAGAAACCAACCATTTATATTCATCAGAGTAGTTCTTACAATAGTATTACATGTTAACAACAAAAGCAAATGCCCTATGGGCTTACAGCTTTCCAAGTCAACACCTGGTTACACAAAAGAAGAGTAATAGCTGTATACAAAATAAGCCCTTGGCTTGATATACATGTAATACAAACAAAATAAACAAAAGAGTCTTCAACTCTCATCATCATCCAAGCTATGTCCTTGGAGGTGGCATACTACCTGTACCTGAAAATGATGTCCCATATAGGGTGAGCCAACGCCCAGTAGAAATATGCTAAACATAGTATGAGCAATAACTAAGACATTAGCAATTGATAAATGTTCAAGTTCCATAAATCAATTCATAATCCATTTCCATTTCATGACCGCTATGTTCATGTTTCATTTCAGTTTCCATTTCTTATTAATTTCACAATTTACATCAACGGCTCAGAACCTGGCCAACCACTTATATGAGACAGTGACTCATATTAGACATTTCCCATTTTGCAATAGATAAACATACTAGTTGTATCAATATTTCAACAGATAAGCATACAAGCTGTACCCATATTCCAACATATATGCGTATTAGGTATATCAACACTTCCAAAGATAAGCATCTGAGCTGTATCAACACTTTAACTGACAAGCATATGAGCTGTATCAGCAGTGTCCATCCCCTATCTCCTCCCAGACAACATCCGGTTTAGAGGTCCATCCCCTATCTTCCCCTAAACCGTGGAGTACATCCCCTATCTCCTCCCATACACACAACGTATATACACATAGGTCATATACACAATCAATCAGTACATAATGTTAATGTATTCTATCAACCGTCATACTCTATGACACATCCAATTGATTAGTTTTAGTTTGCCTAGTCATCATGCATTGTCTACAACAATCAAAACTACCCTCCACCGGTAGTCCAAGCAATTATTTCTAAACAGATAATAAAAGCTCCAACAGATAAAATATCAATGTTTCCAAAAGTGAGCGATTAACAAATCCAACTCCACTATTCTACTATAAAATGAGTCAATTTCATTATTTCCATCTCAATTCCATATAACCACCATTTTCTCAAATTAATCATACCAATTAATTTATACAACCAATTAGGGTTTTCTACCCCATTTCCCAATATTGACGCAATGGTCTATATATCAACAACCAACAACAATATCATTATTTTGAAAGTCATAATACACATTCTTGGAATCAAAATAACAAAACCCTCTTCTAACATTTCGAAACCCTAAGTCTCAAAATTACCCAACTTCAACACTTTATCAAAACAACCAAAAATCTATGTCAAAGACCGTAAGAGTGAGTAGGAATCCCTACCTCAAATTCGGAGCTCAAGGAAAGAAGGCGAAGAAGCTCAACATGCTCCAAAACTCAATATTTTTGGATCAAAGTGTAGCCCTCGACGATCAACCCAACTCTTGCAAAGGCCGAAGAAAAAGGAAACACTCTAACTAGATCAAACCCTAGAGAGAAGGGAGTTTCTAGAGAGAGGAACTCTCAAAATGTCTTTTTAGAAAGTAAGAGAGAGAGAGAATGTAAAAAATGATTTTAAAATGCCCAGCTGCCAACTGATATACAACATTCCCGCTCGAGCGGAGAACACAACGCTCGAGCGTCAAGAACAAAAAACTAGGTCCGCTCGAGCACAATAAGGGCCGCTCGAGCGCCAAGACGCAAGAATAAAGTACATCCGCTCGAGCGCGAAAACCAGTCCGCTCGAGCGTAGATTTTCCCCTCCCAGAACTTACACCAAAAAGTACTACCCGCTCGAGTGCCAGAGTACCCGCTCGAGCGCCACCGCTCGAGCGCAAAGAAACCCGCTCGAGCATGAAAAACATGCTTGCAGAAGTTCTGCAGAGCACCAAAATACTGGGAGCATACAATCTCCGCTCGAGCGCAAGAAGACCCGCTCGAGCGGACCTCCTAAAAACTGGGCAACAAAGAATTGAAACCAAAGCCCAACCAACCTATAACAACTCAGCCCAATACATCCTAAAGCTCAATCAAGCGGAATTAAAGGATGATAACAAGGTATACCACCACCAACATCACGGAACCCAAGTCCGGAACGCAACAGAACAGTAAAGGGACAACCGGGATCGCTATAACCTCCCCCCCTCAAAGAATTTCGTCCCCAAAATTAAACACAAGTTTTTCAACAACAAGTTTTCTCCATTCTCAACAATGCTACAACATAATACTAAACAATCTGACCCATTACCGGTCAATCCCCTCTCTTTCAAGAGGCATTTCACATTACACATAACAATCTGCATTATCAACATGCATTCCTTTGAAATTTACCAATTTCAACTCATTTTCCACAATTCCATAATACATGCAACATTAACATCATGCCTGCATTTCCACAATACATTGAACATATGCAATGTTATCACAAATTTCCATTAACTAAAACATTCACAATGTTTTACAACTTAAGACACATATATTATTCTTACAGTTCAACGATATTACAAAATTACCAATACATGGTTACACATCAACAAACAAGTCCAGATATTTCTCGCGGACTTCCAACTCACATTCCCAAGTGGCTTCCTCCACTCCATGATGTTTCCACAAAATCTTTACCAAAGGAATGGTCTTGCCACGCAGGACTTGATCCCGCCCATCCAAGACCCGAACTGGTCTCTCCTCATACGAGGCATCCTTATCAACCTCTAAGTCGGTCCAATCCAATACATGGGATGGATCCAGCTCATACTTTCGAAGCATACTCACATGAAACGCGTCATGCACTCCGGACAACTGCGGCGACAAAGCTAAACGATAAGCAACCTCGCCAACCCTCTCAAGGACCTTAAAGGGACCAATAAACCGAGGGATAACTTCCCACTCTTCCCGAACCTCATCAAACCTCGCCTAGGTGATATTTTCAAGAAGACATGATCACCTACCTCAAACGCCAAAGGCCTCCTCCTACGGTTGACATAACTCTTTTGGCGACTCTGGGCTGTAACAAGCCTCCTACGGATAAGCTCAACTTTCTCGGTCATTTCTCTCACCAACTCCGGGCCCAACAAAGGTGCGTCACCCACCTCGGCCCAACAAACTGGAGACCTACAAGGTCGGCCATACAAGGCCTCAAACGATGCCATACCGATACTCGACTGGAAACTGTTGTTGTAGGCAAACTCCACCAAGGGCAAGTGCCTCTCCCACGACCCACTAAAGTCAAGAACACAACCTCAAAGCATATCCTCAAGGATCTGAAAAGTACGCTTGGACTGCCCATCAGTCTGAGGATGATAAGCCATGCTAAAGGTCAACATAGCGCCCAAGGCACTCTGCAAACTCTGCCATAATCTAGTAGTAAAACATGGATCTCTATCTGAGACGATCGACACTAGGACCCCGTGCAATCTCACTATGTCCCGAATATACAAGTCGGCGAGATGATCTACCGAATCTCTCTCGTGCATAGGAATGAAGTGCGCTGACTTAGTCAGCCGGTCTACAACCACCCAAATGGCATCACTACCCCGCTGAGTCCTCGGAAGACCTACAACGAAGTCCATAGTGACATGCTCCCACTTCCACTCGGCAATAGGCAAGGGTTGGAGCAAACCCGCTGGCCTCTGATGCTTGGCCTTCACTTGCTGGCAGGTAAGGCACTTCGATATAAAAACGGCCACATCTCTCTTCATACCCCGCCACCAAAACTAGCGACCCAAATCCTGATACATCTTAGTGCTTCCCGGATGTACCGTAAGGCGTGAATGGTGGAACTCTCAGAGTACTTCCTCTCAGCAAGACTCCGGCACAAACAAACAGTCTCAGTATCTCACACTCTGGTCGGGATACACCGCCAAACCCTTCTCAACTTTCCCACTGGAGATCTTCTCTCGGAAGGACTGTACCTCAAGGTCACCTCTCTGTGCCTCTAACACTCGTGTCACAAGTGTAGGCTGTGTAACAACAGAAAACAAGGCCGCAACCTCAACAGATTCGCCCAGAAGCAAATCAAACTCGCCAAGTGCACCCAACATCTCCTATTCCCGGATGGCTATACAAGCTACATCACTAATGGATTTCCTACTAAGGGTATCGGCCACAACACTGGCCTTTCCCGGGTGATAGTACAACTCAAAATCATAGTCCTCAATGAACTCCATCCACCTTCTCTGCCTCAAATTCAAGTCTCTCTGTTTAAACAGATACTTCAAACTTTTGTGGTCCGAGAACACCTCGAACCTCTCACCATAAAGGTAGTGCCACCATCCCCTAAGTCCTCCCAGACAATATTCGGTTTAGAGGTCCATCCCCTATCTTCTCCTAAACCGTGGAGTACATTCCCTATCTCCTCCCATACACACAACATATATACACATAGGTCATATACACAATCAATCAATACATAACGTTAATGTATTTTATCAACCGTCATACTCTATGACACATCCAATTGATTAGTTTTAGTTTGCCTAATCATCATGCATTGTCTACAACAATCAAAACTACCCTCCACCAATAGTCCAAGCAATTATTTCTAAACAGATAATAAAAGCTCCAACAGATAAAATATCAATGTTTTCAAAAGTGAGCGATTAACAAATCCAACTCCACTATTCTACTATATAATGAGTCAATTTCATTATTTCCAACTCAATTCCATATAACCACCATTTTCTCAAATTAATCATACCAATTAATTTATACAACCAATTAGGGTTTTCTACCCCATTTCCCAATGTTGACCCAGTGGTCAATATATCAACAACCAATAACAATATCATTATTTTGAAACTCATAATACACATTCTTGGAATCAAAATAACAAAACCCTCTTCGAACATTTCGAAACCCTAAGTCCCAAAATTACCCAACTTCAACACTTTATCAAAACAATCAAAAAATCTATGTCAAAGACCATAAGAGTGAGTAGGAATCCCTACCTCAAATTCGGAGCTCAAGGAAAGAAGGTGAAGAAGCTCAACGTGCTCCAAAACTCAATATTTTTCGGATCAAAGTGTAGCCCTCGACGATCAACCCAACTCTTACAAAGGCCGAAGGAAAAGGAAACACTCTAACTAGACCAAACCCTAGAGAAAAGGGAGTTTCTAGAGAGAGGAACTCTCAAAATGTCTTTTTAGAAAGTAAGAGAGAGAGAGAGAATGTAAAAAGTGATTTTAAAATGCCCAGCTGCCAACTGATATACGACATTCCCGCTCGAGTGGAGAACACAACGCTCGAGCGTCAAGAACAAAAAACTAGGTCCGCTCGGGCGCAATAAGGGTCGCTCGAGCGCCAAGACACAAGAATAAAGTACCTCCGCTCGAGCGCGAAAACCAGTCCGCTCGAGCGTAGATTTCCCTCTCCCAGAACTTACACCAAAAAGTACTACCCACTCGAGCGCCAGAGTACCCGCTCGAGCGCCACCGGCGCTCGAGCGCAAAGAAACTCGCTCAAGCGTGAAAAACATGCTTGCAGAAGTTCTGCAGAGCACCAAAATACTGGGAGCGTGCAATCTCCGCTCGAGCGCAAGAAGACCCGCTCGAGCAGACCTCCTAAAAACTGGGCAACAAAGAATTGAAACCAAAGCCCAACCAACCTGTAACAACTCTGCCCAATACATCCTAAAACTCAATCAAGCGGAATTAAAGGATGACAATAAGGTATACTACCACCAACATCACGGAACCCAAGTCCGGAACACAATAGAACAGTAAAGGGACAACCGGGATCGCTATATTGTGAATCTCTTGGGTTGGATTATCCTCTTTATTTTGAGGGCGTTACATCTTAACTGTTTAAAATTAAGAAATTTCAATATTTATATAAATTGGAATATAAGATTCACTTAATGTAAATGAAACAATTCACTTTTTCTCTTTTCTTTCCTTTTCTTTTTTTCCCCCCGATTTGGGATTGTAAAATAAATGGTAAATGGAATCTAGCCAATGTGAATTTTCTTAATTGTTTAAAATTAAGAAAATTTAATAACTTTAGAATGAGGGTTTGGAACTTCTAAAAGGCTTATCCCTTAAAACTCCCTTTATAAGATTCAATTTATATAAGGTGAACAACTCACTTTCTTTTTTTCTTTTCCCGATGTGGGATTATAACACTTTATATAAGTCAAACAACACACTTTTTCTTCTTTTTTTTTTTCTTGATGTGAGATTGTAATTATTTTAAAGTTAAATATTATGAGAGTTTCAAAATCTCATACAAAATTATTTTTAAAATCAAAATTATGTGGGATTGTAAAATAAAAGTTAAATGAAAGCTATCCAATTGGGATTTTCTTACTTGTTTAAATTAAAAAAAAATAAAAATAAAATAAGTATGAGATATTGATCATTGGGCTTCTCACTAAAAGTCTCCTTTTACTTATATAAATGGGAGAATAAGATTCACTTTATGTAAGTGAAACAATTCACTTTTTCTTTCTTTTTCTGATGTGGGATTGTAAAATAAAAGGTAAATGGAAGCTAGCCAACGGAAATTTTCTTAATTGTTTAAAAGTTAACAATTGTTTGGGCGGGAAGTTTATTTTGAATCAAGAAATCTTAGCCGTTTAATCTTTAATTAGGCCAATTTTTAATTTATTTTGAATCAAACAAATTTAACCAATATATTTTGATAAAACCTCTACAATTGCAATTAAACCAGCGAATCAGACAAACCGAAAACGGTTCACCCTATCGGCTAGGTCAAAAGACCAACCAACTTATATAAAACTTAATTAACTAATTAAAATTTTTAAATTTTTTTAATTTTAAAATTTAAACTGTCTTGAATTGAAATATACACAACACTATAATATTAAATGGGATCATATGGTTTATATAGTGAAACGCCTCATTTTTTCCTCCTTTTCCTGATGTGGAATTGTAAAATAAAATTTAACAGTTGTTTGGACGGAAGTTCATTTCTAATCAAGCAATCTCAATCGTTCAATTTTTAATAAGATCAATCTTAGTTTATTTCAAATCAAACAAATCTAAACAATATATTTTGATAAAATAGTTAAAACTATAGTTAAACTAGTGAATCAGTCAAACCAAAAACGATTCAGCCTAATGTCACGCCCCATATTTTATTACTCGAATAACATTACCAATATTCATTTATGTAAGTCTATTTACAAATGACAAATCATCCTTTGATGAAATGATGAATAATTAAATATACATGCTTCATGTTGTTATACAACAATGACAATTACATACCAATAAAAGAAACGTCCTGCTGTAACAACTCAAAAATTTAAGTTGTCTCTTAAATTTTATATTAATATTATTTAATAATAATAAAATAATATAAATATATGGAATAATATATCTCATTACATAGCTATATGTGATAAAGATATAATTTAATTTGGCCTTGGTTTATTAAAATAAGATGAGTACATTTTACTTAAAGGCTAAGGCACAACAATTAATTGTGCAAATTGTTGGCGAGAGGAAAGCGACCCAGCTGTGCTACCTAACACTAGGAGGGGTGAGTCATCAATTGGAATGAATCATTACATGGGTGATTCATCACCAGGTCATGTATACATATATACGGGGGTTGTGTGAAGTAAGGCACAAAAGGAAAGTAAAAAGAAAAAAAAGAAAAGGAGAGGAGCAAGAGAATCATCTCGAGTAGTTGAAAAAAATAGGAAGAAAATAGTAAGGATCAATATTAAGGTGAATTATATTATACTTTAAGTTATCATAATATATTTTACGTATGTTTTGAGTTACTATAATTTATTTTACCTAATTATGTTTTAATTATGTTATTTATTTTATGAACCTTATTTTATATAATAAGGAAAACCCTGGATATAACTGTTTATTAAAATGTGTTTTGAGTAATTATTTTATAAGTACCACCACGGAGGTCCCATGCTTGGGGGACTTAAATAACCATTGACCCCTGTTTGGCCACTTTGTGGTCCTCTGTTTGTCATGGATCCATTGACCCCTGTTCTGATTGTCACTCCGGTGACCCCTGTTATGTTATGTTATGTTCTGTACTGTGGTTATAGTTGTTTACCTAATTTATGTATTATATGTCAAATGATTTCCGTATTATATATTCTGTATTTTAATATCAAGCTTTGTTTAGCCAGTAATTATCCATGGTGAATTTTATGCCCTTATGTTCTTAATATAATATTTCTCACTTTGTCATGCACTTATAGTTGTCTACCACTTTCAGGTGACATTTTAGGGCCAGCGTGTGAGGTAAGCACAAAGCACTTTGTAGACATAGTTCAGCTTTGACAATTTAATTAAATAGGAGCACCAATGATTATTTTGGTACCCTCACTTAAATATTATTTTTCTGCTCGCGTTTAGTAATTTATTTAAAAAATGGCCCGAGGTAACTTTAGTTATTAGCCATCACGATACTTAACCCTTGGATACGGAGAGCGGGTCATGATACCTGAGGCTTACAATAAATAAGAGAGCGTTGCCCTTAACAAAGCATAGAACTCAACCAAAGAACAATTAAAAAGTACAACGGCTCATCACCACTTATAACCATGCCAAGTTGCTTGATTGTCAAATTTGAAAACATTCCCTATACACATGTACAAGTAGGGGGTGAGCAAATCACTAGCTCACCAAATAATCTCATATTATAACATTAAAACACATGCGGGTCCGACGATACAGTGATACGAAACAAATATATATAAATTCATATCATGCTATGATTTTATTACCTAATTCCTTGAATCCAAATTTAATTAATTAACCACACTTGTTAACTTAAATAACTTACCATACTTCAATGTCAACAAAATATTCTTTTCAAAACGAATGCGATGCCAAGCATCATATCTTAATCTGTTTTATCTCAATTGAAGATCCATTTTCGTTTCATTCAAACAACCAACCTAAGTGTACAACTCAGTTGGGTCATTAACCAACATTGCCATTATACAAACATTTTTATTTGCCATTTTACGGAAATTTTGTCCATGGGAATCGGCACCCATGTATACGTGCCGTTTTCGGGACATTCACTTTGGACACATAGGCCAACTTAATTCAATGGAGTTCAACCCATTTCTCCTCCCAAACATGGAGTACATCCCCTTTCTCTTCCAAACATTTTATATATATAATGTATTAAAATATAGTCATATTTAATGACAACAATTATGAGAATAGTTTTAATTTCAATTTCACCACACAATGCTCCATTGTGATCAAATTCCATATCTCTATCAATGTAATATCATGATACAATCCCAAGAGATAATATAATAATATCAATGTTCATGTATTTACCACTTGTAAATCAACAACTTCCAACTTAGTCTTTTCAAGACAATTGAACAATATTCTTTATATAAAACGAACTTTCAAAATCAGACATTTTATCACCTTTCCAAGAATCTCCTCATTTGGATAACAATATGGCAATTCCCTACCGGTTACCAAAACCAAAACTTCTAAACAATAGGTTCATCAATAGCAATAACATATAACACCAAAGCAAGTTCAAGGTTTCATCAATTTCTAACTCACGTACTTTATCAATGAAATGTAATTACAATCTTTTCAAAACTCATCCCCATTCCAAACATTTAATAGAATTAAATTCCCATTTTTCTCATGCAAGTGAAATCTCGGGATCTTCAAGTTCAATCATAATTCTCAATAAGCATAAGTGAATATTCCAACACTTAATCAATTATATCAAAATCTTCTCTTGACTATAAATATAAAATATAACACAACACTGTGTTCACTTTTCCAATTATCAACATCAACCCCATCAAATTAAACACAAAGGAAAATAAATAACGTAAATAAAAATTTTTGATAACTCATTCTTGTTTTAATCCAATTCATCCACTTTGCTCAAACGAGCTAAAATTACATTCTCTTCTTTTCACGTCAAAGACCACCAAAACAATTCAAATGTCTTCATTACGGTTAATTTTCATCACCTTTAATCTCATTATATTAAAGTTAGGAATTAAACTCACATAACACCGCTTTAATTACGAATGATTTAAAATATATTAACCACACTGATTAATTCATCAAATTTATAAGTTCATCATATTCACCATCTTCCAAATTAAAACACCGAACATAACTTCACATGCCTCATCTCTCAAAATACACCCACATTTCATGCCTAGCCAATTTTTCCCAAGTCTCTACAAATAACAATTTCACAACTTTTCTAAAAATTAACTAATCAACATGATATTTACATCAAAAATCAAAAATATACCCAAGAGTACACTTTTTAAAGTTTCAAGTTCAAAAGCTCAAATCTAATATTTCCCTCCCAAAAAAAAAAATAAATAAATAAATAAAACAAAGACGAACGTTTTATATATTAATATTCATCAAATGTCATGACATAATACCTTCTACTGTTTTTAAATCCAAAATCACTCTCCAATTCCAACTTTATAGTTCTTACTTGTGTTCATGAACATAAACTGATTTTTCTCAAACAAATTTCAAAATCAAACATGGAATAATATTTTATATTGGTTCTTGACAAATAAAATAACCAATCATAATTATAAACAATATACACATGATTCGACTCCGATCATGATTATATTTTTATATATACAATGGATTTTAAAAAGCAATAATATGGAGAAAATCCTATCTCAAATATTGAAGAAGAACAGATCTAGAAGGCAAATCTTGCCCAATCATGAATCTGAGACTACCATTGAGAAGATCACGACGAGCTCTCCTACTTTCATTTACAAAACTTCTGTAAATGTCACTCTAAAGACTCTATATTCAAAATTTAAAGATTGAACAACAATGAAAAAGAGACAAGCAGAGAGCTCACCTCTCTGCCACAAGAAATGAAAGGAAAATAAATAAATAAATAAACTTATGAGGAAGTCAAGAGTCTTCTCTGCCTTGGGCAAGAGAAGAAGAAATGGGAAGGAGTGCAAGTAGGGGGGGTGGCGGCACTACAAGAAAATACATTCTTGGCTATCATTTTTGGCGACTAAAAAAAATTTAGTCGCCATGTAACGCCCTCAAAATTAATAACATTAAAATCCATCAAATAAGACATGCATTGACAAGTGAAATAACCACATTCTTCCATTTATTCGAAATTCCATTACAAAAGTATGTACATGTTAACAACAAAAGCAAGATGCCCTAGGGCTTACAGCTTTCCCAAGTTAACACTTGGTTACAATCAAAAGAGTACTAACTCGAAACACATTAAGCCCTTGCTTGAATTTACATGTATACATCAAAAAGTAAAAACAACAAATATGCCCGCCTCTAGCCTCCCAAGCTATGATCCTTGGAGGTGGCATGCTACCTGTAACCTGAAAATGATATTCCCAAGAAGGGTGCAGCACAGAAACCCCCAAGAAAACAACCAGTCGAGAATACAC
>NW_021025763.1:123511-137512 GCF_004153795.1 Camellia sinensis
ATGATGTAGACATGCTGTCATACTGTATGCTAATTTAAATATGCCCTAATCTAACCATCAAAGCGGATAAATAAAAGGGAGAAAGACGTGGGGTTGGAAGACATACATCACACTCACGCACACTTATTACAGTTGTGCCCTCACTCGGAGGGTCCAAATAAATAATACAGTCCAAATATTACAGTCCCGAAAATATTACAAGATTCTTAATTAATTAATGAATTAACTAAGAAAACAAGTAAAACTGGCGTGCAAGCCAGGGACTGCCTTGCTTCTGATGGATGATGCATGTCCGGATTGTCTTGCGCGGAAATCCACCGGAATGCCCCAATTAGCCTCTGTTTACACCTGTTCTTGAAATGCGTGCCAAGCCCCAAAAAGTTACTGATTCTCGATTTTACTGCAACAGAGAGCAAAAAAGGGGCATAGCAATGTATTTGCACAAATATATGCATGTCTCGATCCTCGTGCCACCAATCACGCATACCGAGGCATGATGGCCGAGGAGTCGAAATGCACAACTCAATATAGGATGAATGCACATGAAACTACAGCTAAAACCTAACTACATCATGGATTATCCGGAGTGTTGGTGACTGGGGAATTGAGACACATTCCGTTACTCGGAGCACGAAATGTACCTCGTTTCCCGTGCCCGAGCTAACTCCTATTCCGGACACGATGCAATATGCATGACATGCATGAAATGCAACTAAGATACAATCCTAACATACAGAATGTTATGAAAATGAGATGCCTCGAAATATGTGCACACGGGCACGCAAACCGAGGCGATGACAGATGCAATGAAAATGAGATGCCTCGAAGTACGTGCACACGGGCACGCAAACCGAGGCGATGACAGAATGATATTAAAATGAGATGCCTCGAAGTACGTGCACACGGGTACATAAATCGAGGCGATGACAGATGCAATGAAAATGAGATGCCTCGAAGTACGTGCACACGGGCACGCAAACCGAGGCTATGATAGATGCAATGAAAATGAGATGCCTCGAAGTACGTGCACACGGGCACGCAAACCGAGGCGATGATAGATGCAATGAAATGGCATGGCAATGACAAATGGGCTTATACCAACATGAATGAGCCTCAGCCCCACTCACACCGGATGCCGTCGGATAAAAATGAGGTGCCTCGAAATGCGTGCACACGGGCACGCAAACCGAGGCGATGACAAAATGTGATGTAATGACATGGAAATGACAAATGGGCTTATACCAACATGAGTGAGCCTCAGCCACACTCACACCGGATGCCGGTAGGATAAAAAGGGGTGCCTCGAAATGCGTGCACACGGGCACGCAAACCGAGGCGATGACAAAAGGTGATGTAATGACATGGAAATGACAAATGGGCTTATACCAACATGAGTGAGCCTCAGCCACACTCACACCGGATGCCGGTAGGATAAAAAGGGGTGCCTCGAAATGCGTGCACACGGGCACGCAAATCGAGGCAATGGCAAAATATGATGCAACATCGCAAAAATGATATGCAAGCATGCTAATGGAATTTCAGCCACAAAATATGGAGGAAAACAGTCCCGAAATGAAGCGAAATGACATGAAATGCAAGGAAATGTCCCGAAATGTGAATTTAGGTACCCGGAATGGCCTATAGCTATGCTAAACATGCACAACACGGACATGAAATGCAAAGACAGAAGCTAGACAGTCCCAAAATAAGCACTTTTCCAGTTTATAGCATGGCCAAACAGTAAGTATAGATATGGCAAAAATGGCATGCAAGAATACGGTATTTTCGAGGGGTAATGAAGCAAGTGATGTAAACAAAGCCCAAACTGAAAGATTTCCTTCTAAAACATTGAAGAGGGACCAAAAATATGAACATTTACAGTATATGGCAGCCTCAAAATCAGTATACAAATATGCTAAAAATGTGATGCAAAGCAAGGCTTAAAAGGTGCTATAACATGAAGTATGCAAAATAATCATCAAAAAGAAAAAAAGCGTTAATGAAACATGAAGTATAGGCCAAAATAAGACTATCTATAGGCCTGTAAAATGGCCAAAAACAAAAGCATGGTAGGCTAACAAAACATGCAAGAAAACGAACCGAAAGTGAGATATAACATGAAGTGGCTTATGGAGGTCCCAAAACATGAAAGACCCTAAACAAAACATGAAGAATGGACCAAAACAAGGACCTTTTCAGAACTGTAAAATGGCCAAAAACCTAAGCATGGTAGGCTGCCATTGCATGTAAGAAAGGGGAAGAAAAGAGGGGTATAACTACAAGTGACACATGGAGACACCAAACAATGTTGAGCCCTTCTCCAATATTGAAGAGGGGCTCAAAATAAGCCTTATATCAGTTTACAACATGCTCGAAAATAAATTGCTCATGGGTCAAAAATAGCATGCAAAACTATGACATACAAGATGATCAATGAAGCAAGTATATTATGGAGGGCTCAAACAGGGTTGAGCCCTTAATGAGAAGTGAAGATGAGCTCAAAATATGTCCCTTTTCAGTTAGGGCCGGAGCTTGAAACAGCAAGGCTCGGAAAGAGGGGTTCAAAAGGGTCAGGTGGAATTACTGGCCAGCCACCAACTTTTAGGGTCCTCTCATGTGTGTACATCACAAATATGTGGTTCAAAGTTCAAGAAAAAGGGTCCAAGGGGTTCAACATTAGCTCGGAAAGAGGGGTTCAAAAGGGTCAGGTGGAATTACTGGCCAGCCACCAACTTTTAGGGTCCTCTCATGTGTGTACATCACAAATATGTGGTTCAAAGTTCAAGAAAAAGGGTCCAAGGGGTTCAACATTAGCTCGGAAAGAGGGGTTCAAAAGGGTCAGGTGGAATTACTGGCCAGCCACCAACTTTTAGGGTCCTCTCATGTGTGTACATCACAAATATGTGGTTCAAAGTTCAAGAAAAAGGGTCCAAGGGGTTCAACATTAGCTCGGAAAGAGGGGTTCAAAAGGGTCAGGTGGAATTACTGGCCAGCCACCAACTTTTAGGGTCCTCTCATGTGTGTACATCACAAATATGTGGTTCAAAGTTCAAGAAAAAGGGTCCAAGGGGTTCAACATTAGCTCGGAAAGAGGGGTTCAAAAGGGTCAGGTGGAATTACTGGCCAGCCACCAACTTTTAGGGTCCTCTCATGTGTGTACATCACAAATATGTGGTTCAAAGTTCAAGAAAAAGGGTCTAAGGGGTTCAACATTAGCCCTGACTCGCTGGGTCAAAAGGGTCAGGTGACCTTAATGGCCGGCCACCAACTTTTAGGGGCCTCTCAGGTGTGTAGATCACAGATATGTGGTTGAAAGTTGACAACATTAGCTCCAAGGTATTCAACATTAGCCCGGAAGTTGGAAAAACGGGCGCCGGGAGGCTCCAGAGGAGAGATAACTGGTTGCTGCAACAATTGCTGGCCACCCACCCTTCAGTGACCTTCCTCGTGATAAAACAGAGGTACCTGCCAAAATTGAACGAAAACCGGTGCAAAACGAACGTTCCGGGGCCAAAACACGCAGTTCGGGGTCCCGAAAATGGGCTGTTAAGCACCGAAAGTGGCATTCGGCCACGAAGTGGGTTTCTCAGACCCCAGTGTCCCTCAACAGGGAGCAAATAGGAAGTATGCCAAAACCCGGAGCAAACGGAGACGGTTAAGCGGTCCCGAACCGAGGCACACGGCCTGACGGCTCCGAAAATCGGGAACCGGACTCCGAAATGGGAAAAATGGCCTACGGCCACCAAATGTAGCCTACGGACATTAAGAGATGGTCTACGGGACCTCTCCCTCCCCTCAGGAAAAGAAACAGAGAAAATCGAGTCTGGCTCGCAAACCGAGACAAGGCACAGCAAAGGGTTCGGAAGCCCGGAGGCAGGGCTCGCAGCCGCGACTCTGAAACTTCTGAACAAGCACAACATGCAACATCACCGAGCGCTCCATCGGTGACGTCTGAGTCTTAAGGTCGGTCAAAAATGGGGTGTCTACAGTGGTCAGTTGGGCCACAAGTCTCCAGCTTGTCCTCGAAGAGGAGGAGGATGGCGAGCAGCATCATCTTCGGCTCATTTTCAGAGCCAAAATCAGGGAAGAGGCCAGCCGCTCACTTGTTATCAGTGCGAGCAGGCGGGGCACCTGAAGAGGTTTTGTCCACAGTTGGGTAGTACACCTGGTGCGTCTGGTTCGAGACAGACACAGAGTCACTAGCCAGCACAGGCCTCAAGGGCTAATCAGGGAGTCTCTTCGGCTCAGTGTGTGCATCAGGCTTATACTCCGAGGGGTGAGCAGGTTGAGCAGATGTCTACTGGACGTATGTATACAGTTGTAGGGCCAGATCTTGTACATGATCCTTCTGTAGTGAGAGGTACCTTTTGGTTTTGCAATTCAGTTGCTAATGGATTGATTGATATGGGTGCATCCCATTCTTTTATTTCGTATGCGTTTGCATCAGTTTTGGGTTTGGAGTTGTTACAGTTAGCATCTCCTATTTGTGTAGAGTCACCTGTTGGTGGTCAGACTGTTCTGAGATAGGGTTGTCGGGGTTGTGACATCGAGGTTGCTGGTCGTCGATTACCTTTTGCATTTGTATTGATTGACATGCTTAGTTTTGATGTCATATTGGGTATGGACTGGTTATTGTCATACAGGGCTGTTATAGATTGCTACCATCGGAAAGTTATTATATGTACCTTGAGTGGCGATTGCTTTTATTTCTTGGGGGACCTGGTGGATAGAGGCTTATCACCGGTATATGATCCGCATGGGTGGAGTGAACTTAATTGTCTCCTTGCTAGCTTTTTGAGTAGTGAGTGTGATGAAATTTAGGTTGAATTGCCGAGGGTAGTTTGTGAATACTCGGATGTTTTTCTCGAGGATTATGTCAGTTTACCTTCGTACTGAGAGATCGAGTTCTCTATTGATTTAGTGCCTGGCACGACACCGGTTTCTATGGCCCTATATAGATTTGCACCTACTGAATTGGGTGAGTTAAAGTTTCAACTCCAAGAATTGTTAGATAAGGGTTTTATTCACCCTAATACTTCACCTTGGGGAGCGCCGACTCTCTTTGTTAAAAAGAAAGATAGAGCATTACGGCTTTGTATTGATTATCGAAAGTTGAACCGGGTTACTATTAAGAATAAGCACCCAATGCCTCGTGTAGATGATCTGTTTGATCAGTTGAAGGGGTCTTGTTGTTTCTCTAGGATAGACGTGAGATCAGGTTATCATCAGTTGAGAGTAAGGGATGAGGATATCCCGAAGACGGCATTCCGTATACGATATGGCCATTATGAGTTTCTTGTAATGTCGTTTGGGTTAACTAATGGTCCAGGTGTGTTTATGGATTTAATGAATCGGATCTTTCGTGAATTCTTAGATCGTTTTGTGGTTGTCTTTGTGGACGACATTTTGATTTATTCACCTTCTGAGGAGGAGCATGAGGAACATTTACGAGTAGTACTTGAGTTACTTAGAGCCCATAAGCTGTATGCTAAGTTTGGGAAATGTGACTTTTGCCTGGAAGAGGTTAAATTCTTAGGGCATTTAGTATCAAGGGAAGGGGTGACTGTAGATTCATCCAAGATAGAAGCAGTGCAAGATTGGGCACAACCTAAGAATGCTTTCGAGATTCGTAGTTTCTTGGGGCTGGCCGGGTATTACCGTCGGTTTGTGAAAGATTTCTCTAGACTAGCTTCACCTTTGACTAAGTTGACGAGGAAAGAAATCAAATTCGTGTGGAGTGAGACTTGTGAGAAGTCATTCCAAGAGCTTAAGATTAGACTCACCATTGCTCCAGTATTGATTATATTGGAGAGGGGTTTGGGTTATTCAATTTATTGCGATGTTTCACGAGAAGGTCTAGGTTGTGTATTGATGCAAGAGGGTAAAGTAGTAGCCTATGGCTCACGACAGTTGAAAACACATGAGAGAAATTATCCCACCCATGACTTAGAGTTAGCAGCAGTGATATTTTCCTTGAAGATCTGGTGGCATTTTCTATATGGTGAGAAATTTGAAGTGTTCTCTAATCACAAGAGTCTGAAATATCTGTTTACACAGAAAGACTTGAATTTGAGATAGAGAAGGTGGATGGAATTCATAAAGGATTATGATTTTGAGTTGCATAATCATCCCGGGAAGGCCAATATTGTGGCTGATGCTTTGAGTAGAAAGCCAGTTAGTAGTGTAGCTTTTATCGCCATCCGAGAATGGGAAATGTTGGGTACTCTTAATAAGTTTGACTTACATCTGGGCGAGTCTGTTAAGCCTGCAGCTTTGTTTTCAGCAGTTGAACAACCTACACTTGTGAACCAAGTGTTTGAAGCGCAAAAGGGTGACCTTGAGGTGGAGTCATTCTGAGAGAAGATTTCCAATAGGAAGGTAGAAAGAGGTTTGACTGTGTATCCCGCTCAAAGTGTGAGATACCGTGACCGTTTGTTTGTACCGGAGTCTTGCCGAGAGGAAGTACTCCGAGAGTTTCATCATTCACGCCTTGCGGTGCATCCGGGAGGCACAAAGATGTATCATGATCTTAGTCGCCAGTTTTGGTGGAGAGGTATGAAAAAGGATGTGGCTGTGTTTGTATCAAAGTGCCTTACTTGTCAACAATTGAAGGTCGAGCATCAGAGACCAGCAAGTTTGTTACAACCTTTACCAATAGCCGAGTGGAAATGGAAGCGTGTTACCATGGATTTTGTAGTTGGGCTTCCTAGAACACAATGAGGCAATGACGCCGTTTGGGTGATTGTTGATAGGTTGACTAAGTCTACCCATTTCATTCCAATGTGCACCAGCGACTCGGTTGAACGCTTGGCAGAGTTGTACATTAGAGAGATAGTTCGACTTCATGGAGTCCCTGTGACTATTGTGTCGGATAAGGATCCTCATTTTACTACCCGGTTATGGCAAAGCCTTCAAGAGGCGTTGGGAACTAAGTTGACTCTTAGCACCGCTTATCATCCTCAAACCGATGGACAGTCAGAACGTACCATTCAAATTTTGGAGGACATGCTTAGAGCTTGTGTCCTTGATTTTAAGGGGGCCTTGGGAAAGACACTTACCATTGATTGAGCTTGCTTACAACAATAGTTACCAAGCTAGTATTGGGATGGCACAATTTGAGGTCTTATATGGCCGACCTTGTAGATCATCGGTTTGTTGGGCCGAAGTGGGTGATGCACCGTTACTGGGTCCGGAAATTGTTAAAGAGACAATTGAGAAAGTTGTTCTCATTCGGAAGAGGTTAGCTATGGCCCAAAGCCGACAAAAGAGTTATGCCGATAAGAGGAGACGACCTTTATCCTTTGAAGATGGTGACCATGTGTTTCTAAAAATCTCACCAAGGTGGGGTTTGATGAGATTTGGTAAGAGTGGTAAATTATCTCCAAGGTTCATTGGGCCTTTTGAGATCTTAGAGCGAATTGGGGAAGTGGCATACCGGTTAGCTTTACCGCCACAATTTTCGGGAGTTCACAACGTATCTCATGTATCTATGCTTAGAAAGTATGAACACGACCCTTCCCATGTTCTTGATTGGGTTGACTTTGAGGTAGATGAAGATGCCTCTTACGAAGAACGACCGGTTCAAATATTAGATACCCGAGAGCAACTGCTACGGGGCAAAACCATACCATTGGTAAATGTGTTGTGGAGACACCATGGGGTTGAGGAAGCAACGTGGGAACGGGAGGCGGAAGTCCGCTCCAAATATCCGGATTTGTTTGAAAATGTTTAAGTTACTTTTCGTTGTAATACCCCTATGTGGTTAAGAGAAACGTGTTGAAATTGTTAAATACATGTTGTTATGCGTGTTGTTATTTTAAGCATGAAGTTGTTGGGGATTATTATTACTTTTTAGAAGACTTCATGTTTATGAGTATTTGGAAGGTGGTTATTAATGAGGAAACCATTATGTGATGGTAAAAATTGGTTGAGAGCTAATGTTGTAAATTGTAAATGAAATAGCGTGACTTTGATCGCTAGAAACCCTTTTGTTTGGATAGTTTGATTTGAAATTTCGGGGATGAAATTCTTTAATGGGGGAAGGTTGTAGCGATCCAAGTTTCGATCATTCTTTCATGTTTTGCCACTTCAATTGGGCCGGTCGGGGGTCAAACTTCTCGGTCAGCTCGCGGGGGTCCAGGGGACAGCACCCCTTGGCGGGTCCAAGGGCAGCACCCTAGCGGTGGTCGAGCTACCCGGTCAGCTCATGGAGGTCCAGGGGCAGTGCCCCTCAAAACAAAAATGCAAAACACGTTCGAAGTTGCTTGTCTGCTCCATCGGTCTAAAGTGCAGGAGAGGGCTGCACGTGTAGGTGTTCTTAGGGAATGAGGCCGCACATGCGGAAAATAGGGCAGGGGGCTGAAGCACACTGCAAAAAAGGCAGGTGCAGCTGGAGGTGCGGGAAGTTAGGTAGATCCTGAATTTTTCCTTTTCTTCTCTCTTTGGGCTGATTGAATGTCACTTTTTCTATATCTCTCTCTCTCTCTAAAAACATGTCCTCTCCCTTCTCTCTACATTTCCTACAAAAAACCTCACAAGATCTTTGATTTCTCGAAATCCATTGGGATTTAGATCCAAATCCTTCACAAAAGTTGGTTATCTAGGCGAGGGCTACGTTGTGTGCGGTGGAGATCGAGTTTAGGCAGCGTTGATTTTGGGGTTTCAACTCGTTTCTTCTTCAAACTTGAGGCAGGGATTTTCTACACTCTAATATGGTTTTTAGCTTAGTTATTTGCTATTGTGTATAGATGATTTGGTTGTGGTTTGGACAAATCTAGGATTTGGGTGTGAAATGAAAAGAGGGGTTTTGATGAATATGAGGTAAACGAGTATGAGGCTTGAATATAAGATCATGTTGTGCCAAAATAGTTGATTTTGGCGTATGGGTTGATATTTGGTGAAAGGGGATTTTGCCCTAATTTTGATTAAATTATTATTTTGCATAAATAATTGGGATTAACATTGAAAACGTGAAATTGGAAGGTTGTGATTATAAATGGTGACATTGGATATGTATTATCTCACCTATGGAAGTTTTGAATAAACTATTTATTTTGATATTGAACATCTCTTTAGAAATAATTGCAATGGGCTATCAGCGGAGGATAGCTATGATTGTTGTAGAAATTACATGAGGATTCGGCGATTTAATACTAATCCGTTGTTGGTGTCATTGAATATGACCATGTTATAGATACATTGTATATGTATGTTTATTGGGAGGAGAAAGGGGATGTACTCCATATGTGATTATATTTATAAATACATTGCATATGTATATTTGTTTGGAAGGAGAAAGGGGATGGACTCCATTTAAAGCAAGTTGGCCGGAGTGTTCTGGGTGAAAGACCCGAAATTTTATATATAAATGGGTGTCGATTCCTTCTAACAAAATATCCGTAAAATGACAGGTTTGAAGTATTTATGTTAGTTTTGCATAATTGAAAAATCATTGAGTTGTAGTCTCATTTTGATTGTTGAAAGATAACGAATTTAACTCATGAATTGAGTGGCATATATGAACTAAAAATGAAATTAAAGGAAAATGGAATAAGGTTGGTCTTAGTAGCATATGGATATGCAGGTCTTGTGGATGTGTCAGGATCGGTATTGTTTATGTACGCGGTATTTATACCTTTGCTAAACCTCATAAATTGTGTTAGATTATTTCTACTGGGCTGTTGGCTCACCCTATATGGGAATACTATTTTCAGGTACAGGTGAGATGCTTCCCCAAGGCAACAGCGTGGATGGAGTTTTGGGAAGCAATAATTTCTTAATTATGCCTTATGTGTGTATGTTTGTTATTTGTAAAGCTAAGAGCTTAAGATGTAATGAGCGAGACTTAATTTGTGTAACCAAGCAATGACTTGGAAACATGTAAGTCTACATGGCATTTAACTGGTTGTTAAATAGTGAACTCTGATATATGAAAGTATGTTGTTTCTCATATTTATTCCGCATATGAGTTATCTTTATTGTATTATTTTTTGGGGCATGACAAGATCTAAGTATCTCTCAACCCTAGTCCCTTTGTTAAAGTGTTGGAGCATCTCTAGGGCTTTCCTTTGATCCGAGCAAAACTGAATTTGTAGCATTCTTGAAGCTCTTCATCATCTCCTTTGGTCTCCTAGCTTTGAGGTAGGGATATTCTACACCTTGTTATGTTGTTTAACCTAGGCATTTGTCATCTTGAATATATGGAGGGATTTGGGAGTGATTTGGGTAAAGTTAGAGCTTGGGTTCTAAATTAAAAAAAAAAAAAAAAAGGTTTCCATGTTAGTTTATAAAACAACTATGGGGCTTTGTATATGAGGTTCTCTAGTGTTGAAACAGTGAAATTTAAACACATGGGTTGTTATTTCGGAATAGGGGGAAATTCGCCCTAGGTTGGGTTGATTTATTATTTTCAATAAATAATGGAATTGCTATGGGAAGTATGAAATTTGGAGGATGTGTAAACGAATGGTGTAGTTAAATTTGATAAATCACTCACCTATGGGAAATTTGACAAATTATCTGTTTGATAATTTGTTTATCTGTTTAGAAATATCTGTTTTGGGCCATCGGTGGAGGATGCCATGATTATTGTAGAAACTGCATGAGGATTACGTAAATTGAAACTAATCATATGAATCATGTCGTTGAATATGATAGTTTGATTTAATTGTTGAATATGTGATTTGGTTAGTCATTGTATATGACATCGCATTTAAATACTTTGTATATGTATCATTGTTTGGGAGGAGATAAGGGGATGGACTCCGTTGATAATTAAGTTGGCCGGAGTGTCCACGGTGAAATTTCTGAAATCTTATATATATATATATATATGGGTGCCGGTTCGCTCGGATGAAAATTCTGAAAAATGGCAAATCTTGAAATCATGTGCATATATGGGTGCCGGTTCCCTCGGATGAAAATTCTGTAAAATAGCAAGATTGAAGTGTTTGCATGATTGTTATGCTGATTTAACGTCATTGAGTTGCAGTCTCACTTGGGTTATTTGGAAAGTTATGTGTACTTGACGTATGACCATAAATGAATGGAACTGAGTTAACTTGAAATGAATAAATGAAAACGGATTAAGATGTGAGTATCTATGTTGAATGGTCATGGGAAGAATGTAAGTAGGTAACGTACATCGAACCTTTATTCTGACACTTATATCTTAGTTAAACTTCATATAATATGTTAGATTATCTCTACTGGGCTTTGGCTCACCCTACGTGTGAAACCATTTTCAGGTACCGATGGCATGACACCTCCAAGGATGTAGTTTGGGAGAATTTAGGAGCTGAAGGCTCTATTTGTTGTTTTACTATTTAGATGTTTAAATGTTTATTCAAGCCAAGGGCTTTATATGTATTGAGCTTACGACTCTCTTCTGTTGTAACCAAGTAATGTCTTAAAAAGATGTAAGCCCGAAGGGGCATTTATTTATGATAAACCCTCTTGTATTATCAACTTCATATAATGAGATGATTACTCACACTCTGATTTATGTGATTGTTTTTTATGCTTTGGAATATATCTATGATATTATTTTGGGGGCGTGACAATTAAACCCAATAACACCGCTTTAATTATGAATGATTTAAAATATTAACCAAACTGATTTAATTCATCAAATTTGTAAGTTCATTATATTCACCATCTTTCAAATTAATAACACAAAACATAACGTCACATGTCTCATCTCTCAAAATACACCCACATTTCATGCCTAGCCAATTTTCCCCAAGTCTCTACAAATAACAATTTCACAACTTTTCTAAAATTAACTAATCAACATGATATTTACATCAAAAATCTAAAAATATACCCAAGAGTACACTTTTTAAAGTTTGAAGTTCAAAAGCTCAAATCTAATATTTTCCTTCCCAGAAAATAAAATAAAATAAAATAAACAAAGATGAAAATTTATATATTAATATTCGTCAAATGTCATGAACATAACACCTTCTAGAGTTTTTAAATCCCAAAATCACTGTCCAATTCCAACTTGATAGTTCTTACTTGTGTTCATGAACATAAACTGATTTTCTCAAATAAATTTCAAAATCAAACATTGAATAACATTTTAACATGGTTTTTGACAAATAAAATGACCAATCATAATCATAAACAATATACACATGATTCGACTCCTATCATGATATAGTTTTTCAAAATAATCCTAACATGGATTTTAAAGCAATAATATGGAGAAAACCCTACCTCAAATATTGAAGAAGAGCAGATCTGGAAGGCAAATCTTATCCGATCATGAATCCGAGACTACCATTGCGAAGATCACGATGAGCTCTCCGACTTTCATTTACAAAACTTTTGTAAAATCTCACTTTAAAGACTCCTATTCAAAGCTCAAAGATTGAGCAACAATGGAAAAATAGACGAAGCAGATAGCTCACCTTTCTGCCACAAGAAATGAAAGGAAAAATAAATAAAGAAATAAACTTATGAGGGAAGTCAAGAGTCTTCTCTGCCTTGGGCAGAGAAGAAGAAATGGGAAGGAGTGCAAGTAGGGGGGTGGGGGCACTACAAGAAAATACATTCTTGGCTATCATTTTTGGCGACTAAAAAAATTTAGTCGCCATGTAACGCCCTCAAAATAATAACATTAAATCCATCAAATAAGACATGCATTGACAAGTGAAATAACCACATTCTTCCATTTATCTGAATTCCATTACAAAAGTATTACATGTTAACAACAAAAGCAAGATGCCCTATGGGCTTACAGCTTTCCAAGTTAACACTTGGTTACATCAAAAGAGTACTAACTCGAACACATTAAGCCCTTGGCTTGAATTTACATGTAATACATCAAAAAGTAAAACAACAAATATGCCCGCCTCTAGCCTCCCAAGCTATGTCCTTGGAGGTGGCATGCTACCTGTACCTGAAAATGATATTCCCAAGAAGGGTGAGCCACAGCCCAGTAGAAATACACTAAACCAACCATGAACAATGACTAAAAGATTAGCAATTGATAGATGGCTTACACTGATACAATTCACATTTTATGCCATACGACTTATGAGTCCAAGTTACCTTTCATTTTCCCTTTTTCAACAGATAAGCATATTAGCTCTATCATTACTTCAACAGATAAGTTTAAAAACTATATCCCACATTCACAGATAAGCATATAAGCTTATCCACATTCTCAACAGATAAGTAAAACAACAATATCCCATATACACAGATAAGCATATAAGCTATATCCACACTTCTCAAAGATAAACATATAAGCTCTATCTTCACTTTTCTAGACAAGCATATGAGCTGTATCTACGGAGTTCATCCCCTATCTTCTCCCAACACTATCCGGCTTAGAGGTACATCCCCTATCTTCCCCTAAACCGCGGAGTACATCCCCCATCTCCTCCTCTACACATAACGTATACAAACACAATGGTTCTATATACAATCACCCAATACATACAAACAATGTATTCTATCAACCGTCAAGTTCCATGACACATTTCATTGATTAGTTTCAGTTTACCTAATCATCATGCATTGTCTACAACAATCACTGTATGTTTTGGGTTTCAGGCCCCGCCTCAACTTCCGCTCAAACTCATAGCAACGGCGTTCCTCAGACGCCACCAGTTCAGGTGCAAACCTAGACAGACTGGTAAAAGTAGCCTCAAACTCGGCCACTGACAAGCCCTGCTGATAAAACTGCGGATCTCAAACACACTCATAGGCTGTGCCCAATCTTGCACTGCCTCAATCTTGGATGCATCAACGGACACCCCTTCCCCGGATACCACATGGCCTAAGAATTTGACTTCCCTTAGCCAGAACTCACACTTCCCAAACTTGGCATACAGCCTATGGGCTCTAAGCGACTCAATCACCACTCTCAAGTGTTCCTCGTGGTCCTCCTCAGAAGGCGAATAGATAAGAATGTCGTCCACGAAGACGACTACAAATCGATCCAAAAATTCCCGGAAGATCCGGTTCATCAAATCCATAAAGACTGCCGGT
>NW_021025763.1:152715-169555 GCF_004153795.1 Camellia sinensis
ATATATATATATATATATATATCGAAGATACTGAGCAAGTGACACAAATTAGAGGCCTAAGCGAAATTAAGCGCCAATAACACTTTATTTTATTTTTTAAAAGAGCATTGCTATATAAGTCTAAAAATTAGACTTAATTTTCAAGCCTAGTAATGTGACAATCAATTAGGATATCTAAGGAAACATTCTCTCTCATATCTTCTCTAATCATCAACCAATTATATCACTTACTTTTCATTGGGTCTAGAAAATGAGTTTATTCCTTTTTAAAAACTCGAATCTATTTGCATTTGGGGCTCATGGTTATTTATTAGGACTTGGATGCCCAATTGGGGCAAGTAGGAGCAGGTGGCAAGATGGTTAGGGATCGATGGGAGAAGAAAGAAGGCGGCATGAGTGGTAGCAAAGTGGCGGACAGTGGTGGAGTGGACTGGAGTGGAGTGGATGGAAAAGGGGTGTTGGAAAATTTTAGAAATGAATGAGAATTGACACTATTTGAATGAAAGGGATGCAACATTTCATGGTGTCTTTTCATATGAAAGGGTGTGAACCCAAGAGTTATGACCATTCTAAATGTCACAAATACTTTTATAAATACCATCCCCATGACATTCATTTGTTAAGCAAGTGTTAGGATTCATATACATGTCATAGTCAAATATAAAAGAGAGAGTGCATAACACAAATTTGTTCACTGTGCACATAGAAAGTTATGTAATTTCTATGTGGAGTGATCGTTGTATCCTAGAGACAAAACGTCCATTACTTACAAGCACCAGAGGCAACGGCAAATTTCTATCTTAAAGACATAGTGTTCAACTACTGGCTTCAGTCACAAACTGTTCAAATTTTGTAGAATTTCTGAGAGAAAATTCTTGTGTTTTATTTTATTATTTATTTGCATTAAATTAATTTTTCGAAAATATTCTTCCTACAATTTTAAGACATAGATTCAATCTGTTTACAAGTTCTATGTCTGCAGATTCTATGATACGGACTTAGTATTATTTGATTAAAAATTAATTTTTTGCTTATGATATTCATGCTTTATGCGTTTTTTTATTTCCAATAAGACTCCTACTTTTGTTTACTGTTTTTCCACCAGTAATCCATAAATATTATATTATTGGTGGCTTTTACCCAGAATTGTGTTTCTATAGAATTCTGTTACTTCGTTGTCTTTGCACTACACTGGTTTTACAATAATTGTTGGAAGTGTTTGGGTATTTGGGGTTGTTTGAGATGACTTAAATAAGTGTATTTTTTGTCTTTTTACGAAAAGATGTACAGAAAAATAGAAAGATAATGTGATAAAAAAAAGATAAAAAGATAAAAAGTGTGTACTTATTTAGAATAGTCAAACTTGACCTATTATACAGTTTTTTTTTATTAAATTAAAGGGGAAACAAAATTGGAATCTAGTAAGTCAGATTTGAATATTTTATTTAGAATGTATTTTTTTGTTTGATACATATAATATATTAATATTAATTTCTTGATGGCATTTATGGAAACTTGACTTTGGTTGATGCAAGTCTTCATTAACTTTTTAACTCACAGAAAATATACAATTGTTTACGGTAATTAGTGTTGGCCATTAATTTGTTTCTTGGACCAAACAAACAATTCTGTTTTAGTCAACTATCACGATGTCAATGAAGAAATTTGTCTACAAAATTAATTTGGTTAATACACAATTTATTTCAGCTCTCATCTATTAGTTTAGGAAGTGAGTTGACTTTTTAATTTTTTAATTTTTTTAACTATTTTAGTATGGGTTAAAAAATTTGATTTGAAAAGGATTTTTTAGTTTTTTGACTTTTTTTATGAGAGAAGAATGTAATGATTATGAGTTAAATGTGATGTTTTGTTTTTTTATAACTAAAATAACTGATTTTGTCTTTTGTGGCTAAAATAGTCAAAAAAAACTCACTTTAACTCTTCCCAAATGGACAATAAATTTATTATAGAATAAAAGTTTGTTTGCTAATATATTCATATACAAATATGTGGAGTACAGATTTTGATTTTTCGGGTTTACAAATATATGTCAATTTGTGTACTTTCTTCGTTTGATACTGTCAATAGTTTAGAATGTTGTCTGGTGCATATAGTGCACCCCTCTCAAAGGGTGTGTATAGTATAATTTTTCTACTTTAATATTATTCAATAATTAATCATTTATATATATAATCTGAGTTTTGAATTACACGTATTTTTGGTGTCTTTGCCCAAATCTATAGTAAGGATTCGTATGGAGTTTGCTTATTTAGCCTCCGTTTGAGAAGTTGGTTGATTTTTTTGGCTTTTTGGCTTTTTTGACTATTTTAGCTTGGGTTAAAAAGCTTGGTTTGGGAAGGGCTTTTTGACTTTTTGGCTTTTTTAACTTTTTTTGTGAGAGAAGAGTGTAATGATTATGGGTTAGATGTGATGTTTTGTTTTTTGTGGCTAAAATAGCCTATTTTGCCTTTTGTGACTAAAATAGCCAAAAAAGCCCACTTTAGTTCTTCCCAAACGGACCCTTAGTAATTTTTTGACATTTTAAGAAAATATATATAAAAAAAATAGAAATGATATGATAATTTGTAGTAAATAAGCTGCATATATATTTAGCAACTTTCCAAATTCAACCTAATTTAATTCAAACTTTTGAATTTTTATCAAAATCAGAATTTAAAAATATTCTACTCAAACCTTAAAACTATTTGGATATACAAATTGTAGCCCTAGCCTTCAAGCCTAAAGTAATGAGCCATTCTTGCATACATTCGTTGCCCATCTTGTTTGTTGTAACAACATGGCGTCGTAACAACCTTTGCTTAAACCTAAGGGTGGGCATTGGCTTGCCCAGCCCAGCCGATCCTATTTTTTTAGAGTTTGGAAGTATTATTTTAACCCATAAGGTTGGGTTGGATTCATATTTTTAGCCAGATTAATTAATGTTTTGGTTTGGGAATTATATTTTTGGCCTGTCCGCTACATATTTGATTTAATTAATTGATTAATTTATATAATATATTGAAAATATATATACTTTTTTATTGTTGGCCATATAATTTGTAAGATGTTCAAGTGATCACTATTTTGCTCAAGACATTCACAAAAAAAATATTTGAAGAAATTTGAAAAATTATGAGTGTGTTGGGTTTAAAAATTTTTGTAATGTTTTAATTAATATGGTATTAAATCTTTAACGATTAGTTGCTTTATATGCCTTTGTCTATTTATGAAAAAATAATAGGTACTATGATGTTTATTTATTTTTTTTTTTGTAACTTATGTATATGGCCTGATGGACGGACTTGAGAATTATAATTTATATTAGGGTTGGGTTTTGAATGATTATATAGACCCAATGTTCTGGCCAGACGGACTTAAGCAGACACAAAATTTCTTAATAAGTAGTGTCAATCTGACCGATACCCAACTGGATGAATGACCATCTATTCGTTTTCATGCTGTGCTTTTGGTTATAATTCATTACGGTACTCCACTAGATGTAACCATCGATGAAATCGTGATGACGCTTAGTCGGTCAACCAGTCTCAATGGTCAACAAACTCAACGATGATTTGAACGGTAGCCCCTCCAATTTTATGCTTTGTAGAGTAATGTTAGAGATTCATAATTTAAGATTTTAAATTTATTATAATGATATAGCAAAAAAGATAAGAAAATTTATTGAAAAGTCCTAATTTTGGAAACTTTTGTACTATTTGGTCACACGTTTTAATGATTGATTGAGTAGTCCTTATTAAGTGTAATGCGTGTCTAGTAAGTTATTTTTTAAATGTGAATAGGTATTGATTAGACAAATATATCCTTAATAGTTAATTGGAAATTTTTTTTTATTTTTTATTTTTTAGAATTTGTGATCACACGCTTGGAGAAGCGGGTGAAATTCCCTTTTACGAAGGGTTCCCAAGGGTGAATAGGGTTTTGAATCTTTTTGTGTATGAGGTGAACGAGAGGTTTTTTGCAGACGACGTGAACACATTTACAGTGGGTACCATGCCACTAGATGGCGTGAATACATTTACAGTGGGTACCACTAAATGGGTATAAATATAATTGCATGTTTGGTCCAAAGTGGGCACGGGCACACGGGTTACAGTGGGTACCACTAGTTGATGTCACACATGCAACAACAATCACATCACACACATGTAGCACGTTCACACCCAAAAATCTACTTCACACGTATTGCAAAACAACAAAATACTATTAGTATGGTTTTCAGGGACGTGAAACACACGCATCCTTATTCCCATAATTACATTAACAACTGTTGACAATAGTTTGGCTAATGGCAAATTAGTAAACAATCAGTGACAAAGACTCTAAACGATTAACAAGAAAATATTTAAGACCATACAGATCATAAAATCAAAATATGAGATTTATAGGTCAATTTCTCAAAAAGATAAGTCCTAGACAAGTATATGACAAATTAAAAATTAACATGTATCATATTACATCATTGTGGATTAACTTGTAAGATGCTTTTTGTGAATTTTAAACATTTTTCTGCTTTGTATGTGTTATTTTTTGAATTTTTTTTATTATTTTTTTCTATCCTTGGGTGGTCATCGATGTCCATCCAATCAACTCAACTAAGCATAATATTTATAGAGTTTGAAAAAATATTTAGATCATAAAGTTGGATTGAATTGAAATTTTGTGTCAATTTAATATTTGGGTAGGACTTGAGATAAATAAATTAGCCAGCCTAACCCGGCTAACTATTTATAAAATATTAATAATAATTTTATATTATTTTTAATTATAAAATAAAGTAAAAAAAATATAAAAGACAACAAATATATATATTAGGAATTAAATTAAAACATTTGTTGTATTCCAATAGGCTAATAATATATTCTTATATTTTAATAAGTCCTATTATTTAGATATTTGATCTATAAAATCCTAATTATCATATTTAAGGTATTTAATGAAAAGTTTTATCCTTACAAATATTTTTTTGAACCCTTAGCAACTCGGTATGCATTATTTTGGACTATTTTGTACTTTTTGTATATTAAACTTGAAAAATTCATAATTTTTGTTGTACATTTTTTTAAATGAAATTTATGTTTTTGAAACCTAGTTAACGAGATCTATCAAATAAGATTTCACTTGAATATGTAATTTTATAAAATAAAAAATTAAAAAAATAAATTTGATAGTGTGAATGTTTACATTGACAATGTGAACGTTCACGTTATGGAACATTCACACTGTCAATGTGAATATTAATGCATGTTTTATCCTATTATTATTAGGGGTACTTTGATAACTATATCACTCATAGGACTTTTTAGAATATAATAAAATAATTTGAATAAATAAAACATAAGTGAAGAGAGATTATAAATAAATGCCCCTTTATTTTACCATTGAATTTTGTTAACATTCTAATAAAAAAAAGGATCTAAATAATTTAATAAATTAAAATTAAAATTAAAAAAAAGCTTATATTATTGGGCTAAGTGTTAGGTGAGCGAGTTTGAGACTTGAAATTTTTTTAAGATCGGGTTTAGAATGGCTACATTAGAGCATCTCCAACAATGACTTAGTTTGGCTAAATAAATAAAATAAAATGTCACATTTAAGTCATAACCATATCACTTTTGCACTCACAAAAATCAAAAGAGCTAAAAAAATTGTGTCAAACGAACTTTTTAATCTTAAACTAAAAAGGTCCTAGCTCCAAAAAGCTAACTAAATATTTTTTTGCCAAACGACGATAATGTTAACTTAAATAGCTACCCAAAGCCTTGTTTTTTTATTTTTCCTAATCACTTTTTCAATACATATTCCAACCATAATCTCTACTTTAACCCTAAACTTTTACAATATTATTCTTTTTATTTATTTAAATGCTATAAGTACAGAACAAAACATGAAAGAGAGAGAGTTGAAATTAATAAAAAATGAATTAGGCCGTGTACAGTAACTCGTCAACCAATGTTTTAAAAATCGGACCGGTGAACGAACCGGAAAAGGCATCGGGTGGACGGGTCATCGGTTCAACCGTCGAGTTGAACCGGAATCGAACCGTGACGTAATAAATATATTAAAATTATATTTAAATAAAAATATAAGTAATAAAATTATAAATTAAAAATATTAAAAATATTAAATTATCTTAAATATTTGTCCTAATATTTTTTTTACTGAAAAATATAATAATATATTTTAAAATATTATTAATTTCAATTTTGGAAGATGAAATCAAATATTTAATATTCCCTCCATATGATTTTAATTCAAATAATTTGATTGAAAGGAAAGCAAAAATTTTGGAGGGATATCAAAATTTCAATATTCCCTCCAATACATTTGATTGAATCCCACATGGATTTCTTGAGTTTTTTTGAAAGAGTTTTTTTCTTATAAATAGGTGAAGACTTTCACAATAATTTCATCAAACTCTTAATGGGATTCCTCACAAGAGGAGACCCTTGAAAAAGAGTTTCAAATTAAAATTTTCTTATATTCTTATATTTTATATATATATATATATATAAAATAAGAAAGAAAGAAAATAAAAAAACAAAGAAAAAATTAAAAAAAAAAATTGAAACGGTCCGGTTTGATCAACCCGTGACCGGGTCGACCGGTTCACCGGTTTAACCGGTGGGTTCACCGGTTTTCATTAAATAGGCCGGTTTTTACAAATGGCCGGTTTAGAGGGGCTGACCGGACCGGAACACCATCCGGTCACCGGTTCAACCGGTTGAACCGGCCGGTCCGGTCCGGTTTTTAAAACCATGTCGTCAACTTCAGCGAGTTACTGTAACATTTGTCAAAGTAGTACGCCTCTACTGAGGCTGTTGGAGTTGCTTTTGTTGCTTTGATGCTCTCTAAAGTAGTCAACATGAGCTTTTAGCAAAGCTGCTAGTGATTCTTTTAGGCCCGATATGGGGCCAGGTTTGGGATGATCATTTTATTATAGGGGAAATTATCCACAGGTCCCATGTGGAACATGTGAACATTATTTAATTCTATAATTTTTTAGGTATATCTAAAAGTCCTTTCCTCAATCTCTCTGGTTTTTTCCTCCCTTTTTACGTTTTCTTCTTTCTCTTTTTTTCTACATTTTTCTCTCATCGTCTTCGTCATAGACGATGGTGCAAGTGTTCATGTCTTTCTCCATTGATCTGGGTTCACTGATAACCGCCAACCATCGAAATCAACTCGTGATTTCACTCTCACCGACGGCGAAGATATATATTTCCGACGAAGAAGATAAGTGGATCTACTTAGATCTGATGTAGATCTACTCAGATCTATCAGATCTGAGCAGATCTATCAGATCTGAGTAGATCTACATCAGATTTGGCTAGATCTAAACAAAAAATAGTTGTCGGAGTATAATCCTCTCTCTACATCCGCCTTTCTCCTTCGATCTCTTTTTTTTTTTCTCTGCTATACACTTCAGTTTTTCTGTTCTAATAGAGAAAATTTTCGAATTCTGAACAAGTAGTTTTCGAGTTTTAGTTACAGGCGGTGAAAACTGTAAAATTTTGCAGTTTCAAAATTTTTTTTTGGTGCTGGAATGAATCATGGTTTAAAACTGTAAAATTTTGCAGTTTTATAACATTCTTTAGAACTGTAAAATTTTACAGTTTCATAACATGTTTTAAACATTCCGACGAGTCTCCGGCGATGTTGAACATTCCGACGAGTCTCCGGCAACCGTTTGACGAAAGTCTGACGGTAGTAAAATGTGAACAGTGTCCGTAAATTAAAAAAAAAAAAAAAGGATTTTTTGGTAACAATTAAAAATGTATTGGACTAATTGGTGCAAGTATTTTGTTTTGGGATTAGCTGGGTTTTGAACTTAGTACATGGGACTTATCAGTAAGTTCCCCAAGTTTGAATGGCTCGTTGGGTATAAGTAACAAAATATTTTTCAATAGTTTAATATATATATATATATTAAAATAGTTAAATAAATAAATAAATGATGAGGTATAAACTTTAGGAAACATTTTAGGAACCTAAAATTTGAATTTAGAATTAAATTAAATTCTCACAATTATAAATTTTAAGAAACCACTTAGGAACTCAAAATTTGAATTTAGAATTAAATTAAATTCTTAATAATTAATAGCATTTTTTAAACGTTGCATTTGATATGAATCAAAACGACTCCGTTTTCTAAATAGAAGATTCTTTGAAACGCCTCCAAATCCTGTCTCCCTACAAACCCTATTTTGTCTCTCCAAACATTTATTTTCAAAACCCACCACTATGTAGTTCGAATCCATTACTCACTTGTATCTCTCACTCTCTTACTCTCTCTCGATTCTTCTTCAGAGCGATTGCGATTTTGAAATTTCTCAAAGCCAACCTATCTGCATCCGTATGGCTTCAATCTTGTAGTTTCTCAGAGCGATTTTGATTTCAATTTTGAAGTTCGATTTTGAGCACTGCCGTCTACAATCTCAGAAAAACCAATCGAATCCTTCAAAATCTACTTCAGCTCCGTGATTTATCTCAGAATGACATCTCAGCGATTTCGATTTTGATTTCAAAGCTCGCTCTGTCCCTCGATTTCGAAGGTCTCTCTTTTGATTTGGTTGTTGATTTTCATTTGTGCAAATCAAGGCATTGCATATGCAGCCATCAAGGCATTGACAGAAGGCACAAAGGTTCAGATCTCTCTCTCTTTCTATATATATATATATATATATGACTATCGTAAATCTAATTTAGTGATTTTGTTTTGTTTGTGTTAGTTCAGTGATTCTATATATATATATACTATAACCCTCTTCTGTTTTATTGATTTGGTTATTACCAAGTTTTGATTCTGTAATCCGATAATATTGCTCTGTTTCAGTAATTGATGTTTTGTTTGTGTGAAATGTTTTGATGTTCTTGATGTTGCTAGTTGACTTGGTTTATCATGAATTTGCTAATGTTCAATGATCCACTAATCTAGTTATAGTTGGTAGTCAATAGTGTTGAATCAATTTTGTAATTTGAGTTATTCAAACTTGAAATCTTGATTTCCAGCTTAATCCCGAGTTACCTGTGAACATATTAATGATTTCGAAATACATTTGAATTAACAGCCTATATCCCTTTCCCATTTTGATGTCTTTAACTTCCATTGTTGTTGGTGAGTTGGACTCTTGAAGAAGCTCAGTTCAAGAAAGAGAGTAAGAAAGAGAGAAGAAAATTCTTCTCTGTTTTCTTGGGAAAATAATGTGAAGTAAAACTTTTTCAAGGCTACTCTCTCCCTATTGTTCACACACACACACACACACACACACATATTTACTGGGGGCTTGAAGAGGAAGAATAAGATTCTGTCAAAGGATTCACACAGAGTGTGAACATAGCTTGGTTAGAGGAAAATGTCAATGTGAATTGGTGTGAAAGTGTTATGAACTCTTATGTATTGCTGTCTTTCTTTCATTTAATTTGTTAAAAAAAAAAAAAGGACTTTTATTTATGACATAATAGACACCAATATTTTAGATTCTACAATTGAAAAGGCCTTAACTTGTAGTCTTTGCATATCATACCTAGCTAAATAACACAAGAAACATGCAGGGAGAATGATGCTAAACTTTCTTCCTCAAAGCATATGACCTTTAAGAAAACTCTTCAACACCATTAGTTCTTGTTTCTTAATTAGAATTATTTGTTATATTTTGTTTTCTTTTTCAAAGAGAGAGAGAGAGAGAGAGAGAGAGAGAGAGAGAGAGAGAGAAGGGGGGGAACATGTAGGTAGTGTCAGTCTGTCATGTAGATTTAGATGATATATTTTGTTCACTCTGTCATAATGAATTTGGTTATTTTGTTTTGGGAATCTTCCTTCACTTTGTATATAATTCCATTGGGTTTATTCTAAAATTTTCTCAAAATTTAACTAATCAATTTTTGTTGATCAGCATCATGCAATTGCTGGGCTTAAAACATGCTTGGTGATACAATCCCAAGATCCTACTACTGACTATCTTCTAAATTGTAAGGTTGGAACTTCTCCAATCACATGCAACAATAACCTTTCGACTGTTAGGCTGGAAACTACTAAAGTGTGTTTTTCTATCTTCCTATACATTTCCCTATATCTGATACTGCTGTTTAAATTTAAGTAGTTTTGAATCTAGATAAATTGTTCCCAATAATTGCAGATGCTCGTCATAATATGACCCAAGGAGTGCTCAAAGGGGTAGCTATGTAACAATCATTTTGATTATTTGGATTTCTTGTGTTCGAAAGACATTATTTCCTCAATTATGCTTTTATCCATCACTACAGGAAATTGGAGATTTTACGGCGTTTAATTGACGACATTTTATGAAACGTCACTTTTTTGAATAATTAACGGCATTTTTTAAACGTTGCTTTTGTTGTTAATCAAAACGGCCCCGTTTTATAAATAGAAGACGCTTGGAAGCGCCTCCAAATGACAAACCCTATTTTGTCTCTCCACACCTTTATTTTGAAAACCCATCGCCGTCAAGTTCGAAGCTATCACTCACTCAAATCTCTCACTCTCTTGCTCTCTCTCGATTCTTCTTCAAAGCGAATGTGATTTCGAAGTTTCTCAGACCCAACCTATCTGTAGCCGTATGGCTTCAATATCGTAGTTTCTCAGAGTGATTGCAATTTCGAAGTTCGATTTTGAGCACCGTCGTCTACAATCTCAAATAAACCAATCAAATCCTTCAAAATTTGCTTCAGCTCCGTGATTTCGAAGTTTGATTTGGAACTCTTCGTCTTCTTCAATCAAAGGTTAGCGCTTTCGGTCCTTTGTTTTACAATCTCAGAGCTCTACAATCTCAGAACTCTAGATTGTGCTTTCGATCCTTTGTTTGGTTGCTGAGAAAACTTCTCATTACCTCTGAAATAACATCATATATTTGAAAAAAATCTTAGTTGTTCTCTGCTTTTGACTTCTCACTTTCTTCTCATGCTTTGATTAGGGATAACCTTTTTTACCAATTATGGACGAGTAAATTTATTAATTTTCTAAGTTTATTCAGCTCTAAACAGTGCAATTCTCATAGGCATTACGTAGTTCATAGGCATTCGTAAACAGTGCAATGCTTTGATCCAGGTATTCGTAAGTCTGTATTCTTTTGATTCGATTATGTCCTCTCTACATTTCCTCAATTCATCGCTCTTCTTTCTTCTCCTTTCTCACGTGTTCATAATTTTACTACTTTTCAACTCTTTTGTTTTTCTTTTTACTTTTTTGAGTTTCGGTTGACAATCTCGGTTCTCGAGAAAGAAGTGAAACTTTAATTGATTTTAATTGTATAGATTGATCGCAGAAAAACACTACACTTACAGTGCAGAGTTGAGTCGGAAAAATGAAATAAGGCCTACTTCATATGGATACAACTTAGAAGTGAATATATATATATATATATATATATTGAGTGCAATGGTGACACTGCCAATAGAAGATCTCAAATAAGGTCAGATAGACATTTATTGAGTGCAATGGTGACACTGTCAAGTGTCATTTGTGAGGTGTGACTGATGTTTTCATTGATTTACAGATGATAGCATGGCAATCTTTATGGCATTCCAAAGTCCACAGTTGGAGGTTTTAGGCTTAACCACAATATTTGGTAATGTTACTACAGAAGATTCCACTCGCAATGTATTACTTCTGGTATGTGTTTAGTTTATTCTATTTTCCAACACAGTAATTCATGCTTTGGCATAATTTCAGGTCTTTCATATTTTTGGAGCATGTTCATGACTGATAACTATTTTTAATGTTCAAAAGGACTGTGTGAGATTGTGCCAAAACTTTTTCCCCTCCTTCTAATAACATGCTCAATTTGTCAAACCTCTCTCTCTCTTGGGGGTGGGGTTGTGGTGGTGGTGGGTTAGTAGGAAAGCCTAGCTGACACAAAGAGGTGTTTCCTTCCCTGTTTTTTCATACGACTCCCGAAGCCTGATCTATGGAATGACTATATGGACAACCAAAAAAACAAGTGATTTCAAGTGAATGAGATTGTTATCCATAAGTGATGATCTTATTAGCCCTTCAAGAACAATTCAACTTATTACCTTTAAAATTTATTTTTTAACGGAGTATGCATTGGTTATCTCAAAATACATTGTCCATTTTTTTTAGTGAATCAACTTTTCTAAAACAAGACAAGAATATACGGATCCATGTTCTCAGTTAGTAGCATTTCCTTGGCGGAATATATGTGACCAGAATAGCTTCTCTTTCTAATATATGGTGTCTTTAGTCTGGGTAACTGTCAATATGAACATTTTAACAAGGTAAATTCGTTATATATTCATATCAATCCATTACTTCTCTTTCTTTGATTCTTTCTTTCTTGTCTTTTTTGTCCAATTTAATCCCAAACAATTGAAATAAGGCCTACTTCATATGGATACAACTTAGAAGTGAATATATATATATATATATATATTGAGTGCAATGGTGACATTGCCAATAGAAGATCTCAAATAAGATCAGATAGACATTTATTGAGTGCAATGGTGACACTGTCAAGTGTCATTTGTGAGGTGTGACTGATGTTTTCATTGATTTACAGATGATAGCATGGCAATCTTTATGGCATTCCAAAGTCCACAGTTGGAGGTTTTAGGCTTAACCACAATATTTGGTAATGTTACTACAGAAGATGCCACTCGCAATGTATTGCTTCTGGTATGTGTTTAGTTTATTCTATTTTCCAACACAGTAATTCATGCTTTGGCATAATTTCAGGTCTTTTATATTTTTGGAGCATGTTCATGACCGATAACTATTTTTAATGTTCAAAAGGACTGTGTGAGATTGCTGGATGTCTAGGTCTTCCTGTGGCAGAGGGTATCCCTAAGCCTTTGAAGGTAACTGCTTTTACATATAATTTGTGGCTTAATCAACGAGTTGTCCTTCATTCCTTCTCCACAATTGGACTGTGCCAAAACCTTTTCCCCCTTCTAATGACATGCTCAATTTGTCAAACCTCTCTCTCTCTTGGGGGTGGGGTTGTGGTGGTGGTGGTGGGTAGGTAGGAAAGCCTAGCTGACACAAAGAGGTGTTTCCTTCCCTGTTTTTTCATACGACTCCCGAAGCCTGATCTATGGAATGACTATATGGACAACCAAAAAAACAGGTGATTTCAAGTGAATGAGATTGTTATCCATAAGTGATGATCTTATTAGCCCTTCAAGAACAATTCAACTTATTACCTTTAAAATTTTTTTTTTAACAAAGTATGCATTGGTTATCTCAAAATACATTGTCCATTTTTTTTCGTGAATCAACTTTTCTAAAACAAGACAAGAATATATGGATGTGGAATATATGTGACCAGAATAGCTTCTCTTTCTAATATATGGTGTCTTTAGTCTAGGTAACTGTCAATACGAACATTTCAACAAGGTAAATTCGTTATATATTCATATCAATCCATTACTTCTCTTTCTGTGATTCTTTCTTTCTTGTCTTTTTTGTCCAATTTATTTTCTTGTATTATGTGTATGTTGCACATCTTCATATTGCGCTTAAAAAACGAACATGGGAAAATTTACGAGTTGTTTTTCATCAGGTGTTTTGAATTCCTTAGAATTATCTATGCTTAGTTGAAGCATTGGTAACTCATGTAGGGAGGTGCTGCCAACTATTCATGAAGAAAGGAGAACGTTGTCTGGTAATTATGGCAACAACAGTGATTCAGCAGTTTTACAAGTACTTGAAGAGAATTTATTTAAAGAAACCCATGCAACTAATTCAAATGAAAGAGATAATGGTGGTAGTTTATTGATGAAGCATGTTTCATCAGCTTGAGATAATGCAGCACCAACCTTTGCGGTTTGTTTTTCTGGAGCTTAAGCACAACTGTGGTTCTTTTTTTTATTATAACAATTTACTAATTGTGTCTTTGTTGAATATATGCTTCCAGGGTATGCCGAAAATGCTTTCAAACCAGAGGGGTAGTAGGACTAGGTCTAAAAGTGGTGGTTATCCACGGCCCGTGGTTTTTCCTTCATATCCTTTTCATTGTAATTTTCTATGCGACTTAATTTTCCCCATGAATGTGTTTGTTTGGGTTGGTTTTTCTTTTTCTTAATAATACACTTATTGAAAAAGCTTTAACTGTTTTGTACTCTTAAAAGGCCTGCAAATGCAAGCACAACAAAATCTGCAAAGAAAGAATCAAAGATTCCCAAAATACCTACATCAAGGTTAGGTGCTCATTCACTTCCTAAATCCAATAAGAATAATGTGCTCAGTACAAGCCACTCAAAGCATAATCAGATTGGTCAAACAGGTATACTTCAATTTTTGCTTGTCATACTAGACCGTTTGTTGAATCAAATTTATTGCCCGCATCAGAAAAAAATGGATTTGTTCAAAGAATAATCAGATTGGCTAACCAGGTTATTATTGTAACAGTAATAATTTTTAAAGGTAGTGATATGGTATTTCAGGATGATGCACTGCCTGATGGAACTGAACTAGTTTATTTGATTCTCATTGAGGTGTTTACTGTTTCAATATTTGTGAGCAGGTCAGCCCTTCTCAGTTTGAAGCACATGCGGGTTGGGCTTCTCGTCGCAAGCCGTGAGTGTTCTTTTGATGTTTTTGGGAGGTTTAGTGAACATGTGGTTTTTGTGACCATTTATACATCATTAGATAACTTTTTTTCCCGTAATGCAGTTACCTACACATCTATACATCAAATGGAGTGTTTCTCCATGAGTTGTCTTTGAAATTGTCACAACTGTAGAAGTTATCTGCCGAGGAAAACGATGATCTTTGCTCAATCTGTGCAGATGGAGGAAATCTTTTACTTGGTACTGCAAATATTGCGAAAACATGTTCCAGAAAGAAAATTTTGTGGAACACAATGCAAATGCTGTGGCAGCTGGAAGAATCACAGGAATAGATTCTCTAGAATAGATAACCAAGCGTTGCATCCGCATTGTTGAAACTACAGAGACTGATGTTGGTGGATGTGCACTGTGCAGGTTGTCTTCACACTCTTTTTTTCTCACCATAATTTCTCTTTAGAAGCTTAAGTTGTCTCTTAATAGTTTACATAAGCCTTCACCAATAGAAGGCTCTTGAAAATGGTTCCACTAAATAGAGACATTTTTCAATTTGGTTATAGAAATTCTTGCCTTCCATGGACCAAATGCATGCAAAAACTCTATTGTGTGGTGTCTTTTTGCTAAATTCTGCAATTCAGTTTTGTTTCTTTCTCTTTTATTTATTTTTTTCTTTCGTAATCAGCATTTGTAAGATTATATTTTTCTACACATTGATGATGCATGCAGGGGCCATGGTTTCAGCAAATCAATATTTGGCCCTCAGACAGTCATACTGTGTGACTAGGTATTTCGTTGATATACCAGTTTTTAGGTTTACTAATTAACATTGACATTACATGTGACACCTTCCCTCTTGGTTGTGCTTTCGACAAATCAATTGTTCATCACAAGGTGTGCTTTTTCAACCCCAAACTTAGCAAGAAGTTATTTAATTAATAATTTGACTCTTAACAAACTTGAATAAATACTATTTATGCAGTACTTCGAGTACAATTTGGATTCAAGAAATTCTACTTACAGCACCAAGAATGGAATTTGCTCAGAAGGTTGTGGACTAGATAATGTAATGATATTGTGGGGGCATGACGATTACATGTATTTGGTATGTGCCTCAGTTTCACCCCTTTAGAAAATATTCAAGTATTTAGTCAAATTTCGATCTTTAATGCTATAAAAATAGGTTGTTAATGTAATTTGGATTTTCATTTTTCAGGTGGCTAAGGAAAATGGAATGACTTTGCCTCCAGCTGCATTGTTCATCATCCGATACCACTCTTTTTATCGTAAGCATTTATGCCAAAATATTTTTTTCAAATTCCAAAATTAGTTTTTAATGAATAACATGAATATCTGGATCATTCGTCTTGCAGCATTACACAAGTCAGGAGCATACACACATTTGATGAATGCGGATGATGTTGAGAATTTGAAGTGGCTGAAAATTTTCAAGTAACCCCTTTTTTTTAGCATTTTGTTTTTAATTTCATGTGTTATGCCAATATAACTAACAAAGTTTACTGTTTTGCATAAACTTTCTTGAATTTATGCAGCAAATATGACCTCTATGGTAAGAGCAAAGTGCGCATTGATGTCGAGAAGGTCAAGCCAAACTATCTTTCTCTTATTGAGAAGGTGAGCACTACACTAGTCAGGAAACTAGGTGTGTAGAAACCATTTACAGAACAGTTCACTCACAAGGAGCATCTTATGAGTTCCGTGACTGGTTTCTATGCACATCTATTTTTCGAATTTTTTCTTTTTTTATCTTGATTTTTCGCATTCTTAATTAGTGAACTTTTTTTTGCAGTATTTCCCAGCCAAGCTGAGATGGTGAACATTCCAAATTGAAGACATTGATTTGAGAAATCACAGATTTTATTTTATTTTTCTTTTTGTGATTGATTCATGCACTTGTATAAAACACAACAGAGATTTGTGGGTTCTTTGTAAATCCTCTGATGTGTTCTAAAAATGTTCTATCAATAAACAATTTAAATGCATTTGGCGGGATGTAATTTCATTCATTTGGCATTTGTTTCTTTTAATTTCTACTGGACTGTTGATGATGAGCTTTTCTGTAGATATTATACTCTCTCTATTTAATGTTTTTGCCCAAGATAAAACATACACAGGTAGAATGATGTTGGGATTGAACTTATTGGATTTTTTTCTTGAAGGATGTTGTATTGGGTACAAAGTTTTATTCATTATTGCTATTTTACAGGTATATTTTTAAAGTTAAATCTTACAAAATTAGTAGTTTAAAAAAAAAAAT
>NW_021025763.1:183148-229422 GCF_004153795.1 Camellia sinensis
AATTTATCCAGAGAAATTTGCCAGTAACACAGAAAATTACTTTGTGCACTATGTTTATACCAATCAAATTCATCTAGAGAAATTTGCCACTAGCAGAGAAAATTATTTGTGCACTGTGTTTTGAAGCTTCAAATTCATCCAGAAAAAATTACTGCGCGCTTTGAGTTTTTTGAATTTGATGATTGTTTTGTACAAACACATAGCATTACAGATTACATTATCATATAGGCACCCCCTTGGCACGATACGAATTAAATTTCTTTGTGAATTTCTGGTAACATCATACCAGAGAAATTTCTGCAGACAATTTTCTTTGTGTGGACTGTGTTGACAATCACAACTTAGCATGCATTATAAAAAATATATATATTTAATCATTGATAGCTATGAAATTTACATTAGTCAAAAAAAGATATATACATATATGTCAAACATCATCATTCTTTCAATGTATGAAAAAATAAATTGAAGAGTTATTCCTAGTTACATTGTGTGCATTATCTTCCTTTCACTAGTGTCCTTTCACTATTATACTTTTGGTTCTTCTTCTGGTGGTATTTAAATTGGTTCTATCCATGACCGGCCAACTTCGGTCACAAATCTCTCTATGATTTCTACCCTCATCAACCTTACATCTTGTGTCAACAATTTCGAACTGATAGGTTTATGGTTGCTATATTGTCTCATTATGTAGCATACAAAGAGGCCACAATCCACACTGCATACAAATTATCAGTATAGTTAGTTTTAAGAAACATTCAAATTAGATTATCTTATTTATAGATGTTGTATGAAACTTATGAATCACTGTCTTGGTGTGGAGCATTGTTGACATATTCAAAGTCATAATTTGTGTTTTGTGAGTCTATCAATTTGAAAGAGGGTTGTGATTGTACCTCTCTTTCAGGACAAGCTTTCAAAAAATTCTTCACATAATCTTGCTACAAAAAAATAATTTTTAAATAACAGAGAAATTTACACACAAATCAATGGGATTCTATGAAAATTATCATCACATAAATATTTTCATGGATTAGAGAAATTTGCACTCGTTACCAATTGTTTTGCATCTTTGATATATTTGTCTTGTGCATCATCCCTCATTGGCCTTAGTGAGTTGTACAACCTCCATAAATTGTCTTGTTTGTCCAAGACTAGCAAGGTCCAGTGATTTCCATCTGTTGACTTCTCATTGCCCCTGATTTTTATTGGGAAATGCAGGAACATAATTCCCCCATGTTGTTTCAAGATGCTTGTCAAATAATGAGACTCGAAAAGTTTGATTTTCCGTCATCTTGATGAAGTTCTGTGGTAAGAGAAAATAAAAAAAATGGTTATGAGAAAGTTGAAATGACATGAATTTAAAAAATATACACAGAAAAATTTTAAATGCACACAACTAGCCAGAGAAAATTAGACTAGTGACATAACCAGCTTCAAGAAGTATCTTAACAAGAGAAAATAGTAAGTAAATTCCAGAGAAAATCAAATAAAAGAGTAGTAACATACAAAGCTCATACATGTGAAAAAAATGAAGTTGGTTGTTGTCCTTTTCTCCTTTGGTCAGCAAATAAGATCTCTCCATAGCCATCAATGATTTGAAAAATATCATTTATAATTGTAACATTTGTTTATAAAGGCTGATGGAACATTGCAGAGAAATTTTGATGAAAGACTTACATTGTTGGCAATTTCTTTTTCCTTTCTTAGGTTTCCAATATCTTCAAAGGTAATAAGATTCAATTCACTTGTCTAGATTAAAGCCCTACAAGATGACAAAGAATGGATTTAATAGTTGTTAATGCAATATAAGTTAGTAAATTGTTGTTTGTTATCTTCTATTTCATTTGTTGTACTTACTCGAGTCCAGACAGATTTGATATATGCTGCAAGATGTCTTTTACATGTTCTTTTACCAATTTTGAAACCTGTAGAGTTTGTGAAAAAACGCAAAATTTTTTGATACTTGTTGGCTGAAGCAAGACGTACTCATCGGCATCAAGTACTTCTTTATCTTTGGTGGTTTGCTTTGTATCTTGCTTTGAACCTCTAGTCACCTTCGCAACTTTGGGATATTGAAATTCTGGATCTTGCTGCTTTTCTTTCCTTCCTTTTGCCTTTAAATTCTTTATCATTAATGTAGGATCTTTATTCATTGTAGACAGTGAAAATATTAGTAAAAGTTAAATTTCTCTGAAGTAAGAGATCATATTTTAATATGTAAATTTATTTGATTCAATATTTTTCAGTTACCAAGACTTTTGCCCTTTGTTTTGGTTGTTCTTTGTGTGCCACTTGTTGTTGCTGGGCTGTTGGTTGTTGTTCTACTTCTATTCCAACTATACACAGTGAAAATCAATCAAGCCCCAAAAATCAAATAAGCAAACAGACAGAGAAAATCAAATAAGCAATAGAAATCAATAAAAATAAGCAGCAGAAACTAATGTGGTCAGGGAAATTTAACTTCCAGAGAAAATTACCATTGACAGAGAAAATTGTGATAAATAGAAATTTCTCTGAGTTATGTCAACACAAGGACATAACTTTTTGTGGCTCAAGATTTTCACTGACCTTGTGGTTGAACTTGTGTTGGTGTTCAGTAAGGTTGTGTTGCTAGTTGGACGGATAGTTCTTGAATTTGTTCATGCAATCTAGCATTTTCAGTTTCAAGCTCTAAAATTGAATACCTCAACTGTTGAATTGTTTTTGTATCATCTTGTTTTTGAACCTCCAACATCCTTAGTTTCATTTGGTTTGTGCTGTCTCTTTCTTGAAGTTCTGAGTTATGTGATGTCAAGGTTCTTATTGCAATGTCCTTGTTTGCAAGTAATTCATTCCAATTTCTCTCTTTTTTTATTTTGGATTTAGAAAGTGCCTTTAGTCTTTGATGTAGATTAGTAATTTGAGCATCCTTTGATTCCTCAGATTCTTGAGACTGAAGCATTGTTAAGCCACAAATACTATCATGATGTTTGTCCATCAGCTCAGTATGTTCTTCTTCATCACTTTCCTCATTTTTTTCTTCTTTCTCTTTAGATTGAGTGTCCTCATCTTCTTCTTCATTGTATTCTTCTTTTTGTTCATTTTCTTCTTTGTCTTCTACTTCTACTTCTTCACTTTCTTCTCTGGCTTCCGCTTCTGCACTGCTTGGTTGATCTTCTTCTCCATTGCTGATTTCTTGTTCTTCTGTGTTGTTTTCTCCTTCTTCATTCCCTCCTCCTTCTTTAGATGAATCTTCTAATGTCTCATTGAATTTGACAATTGTCTTTTTTGATTCTTTCTTCTTCTTTTTACCAAGACAAAACTCCTCTAATGGGTTTTTAACTAGCTCATTGTTATCTATCTATAACAAAAGGCTCTTTTATTAGAGAAATGTTACAAAATTCACTGTGAGAAAAAATTCAAATAAGACAAATAAAATTCATCTAAATCATAATAATGGGAAACAAACTTCAGAGGAAATAGTTATGGTCAGAGAAATTTGGATTCTAGAAAAAATTCATTACAAGGGCAGAAATAAACAGTGTTAATCAAAGAAGCAATATAAATTGAAATTTCAAAGAAAATTGATCTCAATCAGTCAAGGAACATAAGTTATGGGTCAGAGAAAATTACACACAAGGAGAAATAATTTTATGGGTCAGAGAAAATTATGAAACAACCAACATAATTCAGATATCAGAGAAAATCAATCAGGGCATATAAGTTAATGTGTTACAATTGTGGTTAGAGAAATTTGGATTGTAGAGAAAATTTATTACAAGGGCAGAAATAAACCAGTGGTAATTAAAGAAAAAAACATAAATTGAAAGTTCAGAGAAAATTGATCTTAATCAATCAAGGCACAATGAGGAAAACAAACCAGTGGTCAGAGAAATTTTGAAATTTCACTGAGATTTCAGCGGCGATAGAAATCTAACCTGTCGAGGTGCAAAAGAGTGGACTGGTGTCTTCTGCAGCTGTTTGGTCAAGCTTAATAGGTTCCACTTGGCACATATTGGGAAATCAGTTGTGTTACTGTCTTCCGAGTCAATGATATTTGCATATTTACATAGCCAATACAGTGATGAAACTAAAGTAATTAAATTTTGCTAAACACATAAATTTGTAAGTATCATAACTGTAAATTTGGATAGAAATTATACTTACTAGCAATGCAATGACACACCCTGTAACTTTTTCTGGAGTTTTGTGCAATGTTGTGATAGAATCGATCAATGTTGATGTGATTGCTTCTGGCCAATCATACTGCTTCATTGATTCAAGAGGTTCCACATACTTTATAAAAACCCACCCTATTAAATTCCCACTTGTTGCAAAAAAATAGGGTGAGGCACAAGTACAAGGTAACAATGATTGCTACATCTTTGAAGTCAATTGGTTGCTTGCCTTTCATTGTTTTGACCAAGGCATTTTTAAGAACGGGACTAGTGAGCTTGTGTCCTTTGGGAATCTTCTCCTTAGGAATGCAGATTTTGGCTTTTTAGAGTATCTTACTGACATGGCTCATTTACCTCCTTGCAAATCAAAAATCAAGGTCATGTCATTGGTTGTAAAGGTCAAGTTCTTTTTACCAACTATGAATGTTTTTGTTTTTTCATTGTAACGTTGGATTATTGCAACTACATCATCATCAGATTTCCTAGATTTTCTTGGATCCACCTTTCCAGTGGTTAGAGCTTGGATCAAATACCAAAATGGGGTCTTTTGAAGCTCTACAAGTTGGTTTAAATTGAATTTAAGTGTTTGAAAAAAGGAGATAACAGATGAGAGGTTGGATCGATATTGAATGTTGTAATGAGCTCTCTTTCTTTGGGAGTTTAACAGGCTTTTTTCCCCCTTGAGCTTAAGTCTTTTAAAGTTAGGATATTCATCTTGATGCTAGTTGCTTCATCACCTTGGACTTTTGTGTTTTGGCAAGGAGTTTGTGGTGTTTTGTTACTTTTTGATCTTAGATCATAAGAAGGCTGAGATAGTTTATGTTTCTTACTCGGTGTTTTCTGTGTTTTGATGCTTTTACGTTTTGCCATTTCTAGACAATGATGAAAACATAAAGATGTCAACATTAAATCCCAGAGAAAATTGAACATGTTAGAGAAAATTGGACATGTCAGAGAAAATTACACATAAGGGAGAAAACTAAGGTGGCCAAGGAAAATTATAAATGTTAGAGAAAATTAGACACTGAAAATTAAATGTCAAAGTACTAATTGTTTTCTTGTGGAATACATTTAGCCACAAAAATTTTCCATTCCCAGAGAAAATAACTAAAGCAACATAAACATGCTAGAGAAATTTTTAAAAATTGCTAAAAATTACATATAGCTGTAAAATATAGCCAGAGAAAATTCAAGAAAGAATCATAAACCTATCAAGCACAGAAAATGAAAATATCAGAGAAAATTACACATTCTAGAGAAAATTTCCAGTCTATAATATTAGAATGCCAGAGAAAATTAAACATGGTAGAGACACACAAGGGAGAAAAGTGATGTGGCCAGAGAAAATTATAAATGCCGGAGAAACTTAGACATAGACAAGAGAGTAATATTACATATAGATGTAAAATATAACCAGAGAAAATTCAAAAAAAAAAGCATAAATTTAGCAGGCACAGAAAATAAAAATGCCTGAGAACATTCCAGAGAAAAATAGACATTCCAAAGAAATTTACAAAGCAGATAAATTTACGGACAAAATAACACAAACATGTTCAAGAATAAGATCAAAACACAGAGAAATAACTCTTTTCAAAATAAACATGCCAGAGAAACTTCAAAGAAGAAACATACATCAAGCAAATACCAGAGAAATTTATAGATAAGATCACACAAACATATTTAAGAATAAGTTCAAAACACAGAGAAATAACTTTTTTCAAAATCATGTAGCTTTTTATTACGAAATTGAAACCCTAATTAATGGAAGGTTAATATAAAATGCAATTAACTGTGTTTCCAGAGAAAAACTAGTGGGATTGTAGAAAAACTTACTAGAGTTAGGATGAAACGCTAATTACGAACTGAAATGCCCTGAGATGATGATGCTATGTGACGAAGATGAACTGAGATGACAATGAACAGTGAAAATGGGGTCAGAGAAATTTGTGAGGAAGGAATGGGAATGATTTTTACAGAAGATAATGAAACTTTAATGTCGATGGTGAAGATGATATTGAAACCCTAATTCTGCTATTCTCTTGGTCGTGAAGATGGTTGGATGTTTTGTTTGGATCGGAACTCAGTCGTCGGAATGCAATTCATTTCTGTGTTGATTTGTGAAGGATATTTTGGTCCACGAAATAATTAAAAATGTACGCCATATAGTTCAGGGACCTGATGCATCACCCATTTTTTTGGTGTCTTTTATTCTTTAAATTACTATTATTAGGGACCTTAAAAAAAAACTCTCCTAAAAATAAATGTGAGAGAGATTTGAAAATTGAGATCACATTTTAGAAAATTGAATTTTTTATTTTTATATTTTAAATGCACCTAACCTAGATACACTTCAAATTAAAATATATATAGAAAAAATTTATAAAAAATTCATTAAATACAAAAAAAAGAGTATTTTTTTTGTATTGAATTTTTTAAATATCTTTTCACAAATATATATATATATTATTTTACTTTTTAGATGGGTTTAGAAAGTAAAAAATTTATTTAAAATATCTAAAAAATTCACTAAAAATAAAAAATATATATATAAAAAATAAAAAACTCGATTTTATGAAAATCACTCAAAACCAAACAAGGTGATTCTTTTTTATTTTACCTTGCTTGGTTAGCAAGTGAAGCTTCGATGCTTTTTTTTTCATGTATTGTTGGCGTACCAAGCAAGGTGATTCTTTTCTAGTATGGAGGGCCTAAGAAATATCTCCTTTTATTTTACCTTTCTTGGTTAGCAAGTGAAACTTCGATGCCATATTTATTTATTGTTGCTGTTTTTTCTTTTGTTTTGAATCCTTTTCATTGCAAGTTTTTATTCTTGAATTGTGTATACATTTAAAGTGTGCAATGACAATTGAATGATTGTATTATATGGTGCATGTGTAAATGAATCTGAACCATAAATTGATACTTCTCCATACATTTTTGAGTAAAATACCAAAAAAATTATGAATTTATAATATTGTTATTTTATTGTCATTCTTTGGACAAAGAACTACTTTCAATTGGGTTTTCTTAACTTCTTGTAATTTTAATTTGTAGGTATAGAATTAGTGGTTTTTTGAGGCAAGCGATAATTAATTTCTCTTTAAAATATGGATTCTTTTTTTTTTTTGTTTGTCTTCTAGTCATAGAAAAGAAAAGAAAAGAAAAGAAAAAAAACAAATGGAATTTATTGATAGAGCAATACAATATGGGTTTACACTAAAGTTTGACTCTCTTGGGAAATTAAAAAAAAAAATTATAGTTTAACCATTGTAATAAAATAAATTTTGAATTTTATTAATTTAAATTCTATTTTTTAAAATTTATTTTCAGTTTTGAACCATACGCTTATTTCTATCAAATAAAACAGATGGAGAAATATCATCTAAAATCTTTTTGATTTATTTTATTTGTTTATTTATATGAGCAATTTTTTTTATATATATTTTATTTTGGGTAAATTTCACTTTATTCTTTTGTTGTTTGCCCTATGTTCAAATCATTCCTATCATTTGAAAACAATCACATAATTTCTTGTGGTTTGTGAATTGAAATGCGCTGTTAGACATTTTGTCTAAGTTAACAAGTCTAAAACAAATGCCAACGCATAAGGAGTTATGTGTTTATTTCTAAATTTTAGCTGGTAAATTACACATGGAATAATGTACATGTAGTTAAAGTAAATTTTGCCACAAAATAAATAAATAAATAAAAATACTTATGATTTGCACAATGAGATTAGTTACATATAAGGATATTTTAATTTTAAAAATACTTAAATATATTTTATCGTCTAAGTTAACAACAAGTCTAAAACAAATGCCAAGGCATAAGGAGTTATGTGTTTATTTCTAAATCTTAGCTGGTAAATTACACATGGAATAATGTACATGTAGTTAAAGTAAATTTTGCCACAAAATAAATAAATAAATAAAAATACTTATGATTTGCACAATGAGATTAGTTACATATAAGGATATTTTAATTTTAAAAATACTTAAATATATTTTAATTTTTTAAAAGAAATAGAAGAAAAATAGATTCTCTAGATGAAAATTTTAAGAAACAAGATGTGAAAATTTGAAATTTTAGTTATAAATAACTCCTTATATAAACACATGCAATTTTTTAATTAAAAGGCTAGTTTAGATTGTATAACAAAATTAACTTGTTTTTATTTTTTATTTTCCACTACTTTTATGCCAAGCAAACTTATAAAATGTTAGGTTTTTGTGTGTGCGTGTGTCTTTCTTTCACTTTCTATCAATTTGATCCTAAAAAATAGAGTTTAAGATTGTATTTGATTGGAAGATTTGATGAGAAAAATAAAAAGAAAAAAGGAAATATAATATCACTTTTTGTTTGGTCATAATGAAAAAAACAAGAGAAAAGAAAATGTAATCTCTCTTTTTGTCTTTTGGGTTAATCTTGGCTTTTTTCTTTCCCCATTTCCCAACTCAATGAAACATAACTTGAAATTTGAATTCTATCAATTTGTTCTCATTTTGTTTCTATTTCCTTTTCTTTTTCATTTCACTCGTCAAATTTGTTGGAGCATATGATGGTAGAGTCCCACATTGGATAAAAAGTAAAAGAGATGAGTCTTAATATACATTAGATGAACTCTCTACTTACAAACTTAAGCTTTTAAGTGGATATGCGTTCCAAACAATGTATCTTGGGCTTTGATACGATATTTGTGAACTTTAGAGTTTCTCCCTAATAGATTAGGTCAGTATTGCTGTGTGTTTGTGGGCTCTCTAATTTCCTAACCAAATTCTCCAACCAAATGCCCTTTGGCCACCAAGTCTCTCTTAAAGGAGAGGTCTTGGGTTCCATCTTAGGAGTAGAATGGGAAAGTAACATTTTTTTGTAAGGTGTATGAGTGTGAGTTTCAACTCTCTCATGATACTAATCTAACAATTAACTACTGACTTTCCCTGATAAAAAAAAAATCCTTCAACCGAACACCAAGAATAAAGTAAAATTTAGCCATTTATTAAATCTTGATTTCTTTACTCTACTTATATTGCTTTTCTTATTGTGTTCTTTTCTTTTTTTGTCTATGAGGGAATAAAGTGAAATTTAGGCATTTATTAAATTTTGGTTTCTTTACTTTATATTGCTTTTCTTATTGTGTTCTTTTGTTTTTTTGTCTCTGTGGGTGCCACCCCCCCTCCCCTTTTCTTTTTCTTTTTTTTTTTTTTTTTTTTTTGTAATTAATACGCTTGCTGTCGATTATAAATTGAGTTTTCTTCCAATCATTTATCAACTGCTTTTCTTCTCTCATCATAAAGGAAGCCTCTTTTTAGCTGACGCAATATTAGTGAGGTGACTGATCAAGAAGTCTCAACAAGTAAGTTTTATGATTCAAATATTACGTAATTTTATTGTTAAGGTTGCTGTTATTTATGATTTAAAAATAAAAATTACATAACATTATTCGATAATTTGTGATTTAAAAATATGTGGATAAAAAATTTCTCATCATAAAGAAGCCTCTTTTTAGCTGACGCAATATTAGTGAGGCGACTGATCAAGAAGTCTCAACAAGTAAGTTTTATGATTCAAATATTACGTAATTTTATTGTTAAGGTTGCTGTTATTTATGATTTAAAAATAAAAATTACATAACATTATTCGATAATTTGTGATTTAAAAATATGTGGATAAAAAATTTATAATATTATCATAAAAATGTATTTGATATATATATATTCAAAGTCATATGGTATCTATGTGTAAGTGTTTGTCAAAAATTATATAGGGTCTATGTAGTTCTTGAATTATTGATTGACTCTATTTAGTCCATAAAATATATAAATTAAAGTCTATTTAATCTCTAAATTATTGATTGTATGCATTAAGTTCCTAAAATATTTAATTCAAATCTATTTACTCTCTAAAAAGATTCCAAAAATAAAATATATACTCATAAGTATTATAAATTAGTAAAAGACCGTACCTAATCAAGATTTTATTACAGAAAAAATTTAAAATTTTATTTTGTCTTTAAAAAGTATGTTATTTTGTTGTGTGTTTAAATTAGTATTAGAGTTTGGTTTCTCAGTCTTACAAATAAAATTATGAGTATTAGATATACCGAAAAAGTAGTTTTAGATAATTTAAATAAGGGCATAATTCATTTTATCTCCTTGTGGTATGACTTTTTTTTTATTTTTTTGATCAGCAAAGAAAAGGAAATTTATTGATGAATCAAAAAACTATTACATCAATAAAAGATAGAGATGGATGAGTGCAACAAGCATCATAGCGAACCTAATCAATCCCAACTAGGTTGGCACCAATAAGAACGCCCAATCATATGTTAGCACATCATCGCGAGTTGATGAGAAACCAACCACAAACATCAAAAACAACCACACCCAAAAAAACTAACCAAACCTGAAACAGACCAAGCACCCCACACTATCAAACAACAAAAAACTAAGGAAATGAGCGGACCAAAACCCAGAGTAATTGCTCCTTGTGGTATGACTTATTAGCACATTATCCTCCTGTCTTTTAAAAATAGTCATATACCCTCTACGTAGTTTTGGACTAAAGTGCAACCGTTAACTATAGATGTGAAATGACTATAATTCCTTCAAACCCTAAATTTTTTGTTATTTTCTTTTTCTTTCATCTCTCATACACATAATTTATAGGAAAAATTAGTGAAATATCTTTCTGCAACTTTGTGTAGTATGAAAAGTCCAAGATATTTTTTTTTTATATTAGCTAAGGTCCCTCGATGATATTTCTCTCTGATCATATTAGAGAAGTCAGATAAATTTCTCTGTGAAAATGAAATTTTTCTGTGTTGGGGTTGAAATTTCTGAGTCGGGCACAAATTTCTCTAAGTCGATATTTTCCTGTGAAAATATTGAAGGACCCCAACTATTATGAAAATATTATATATCTTTTATCTTATAAAATCTTAATATCAGGAATCTTAAAAAAAATTCTCTAATTTATAATGTCTACTATTAATTCAATTAATCACAATTAATTATAAATTCTTAATTATTTATTGTAATTCCTAAATTTTTATTCTAATTTTAATTTAATTATATTTTAGCTCACAAATAATCCTAAATATTTCACTATTTATTGTAATTACTAACTTTTTAATGTAATTTTAAGTTAATTATATTTTAGATCACAATTAATCCTAAATTCGTCATTATTTATTATAATTTCTAACATGTTAATCTAATTTTAATTTAATTATATTTTAGATCAATTGTTAATTCCTATTTATTTTATATTTTAATTTAATTTAACACTCCCCATAAGCCAAATCCACCGCTGAAGTCTCTCTTCTACTTCACTCCCCATAAGCCAAATCCCCCACCTGTTTCATCAGATCCATAAATTTATGTGAAAAATGCGTTCGAATTCTAATTCTTTAATTTTAAAGTTAATTTTAATAAATTGACAGTGGACCTTATCTATTGTAATGTGATGTTTTAATTTTGATTTTTGATTTTTTGATTTTTTTTTTGTCATATCATTAATATTTTATTAATATACCAAAATTAATATTCTGAATCATTACTGAATTTATATATACAATCGCGATTGGGAGTCAAATGATTTTGCAACACTAACCATCACAGGGGTAAAGAAAACCCAGAAAATGTCATATACAAAAAGTCCCGCCCCCCATTTTTTTTTTTTTTTTTTTTTTTTTAGCAGAAGGAGGAAGAAGGAGGAGGAGGAGGGGACTGGAGGGGGCATACTCACAGGGGGAGGAGAGGCGGAGGCAGGGCCGGAGGCGGCGGTCGGAGGCTGCGACGAGCTCGGCTGGGCCGACAACCGGCGACCGGCGACCTCTCTTCTCTCTCTCTCTCTCTCTCTCTCTTTCTCTCTTCTCTTTCTCTCCCTCTCCCTCTCTGGTTCAGACTGAAAATGGAAGAAGAAGAAGAAAAAATAAATAAATAAAAATAATGCCCAAAACGACGTCGTTTTGGGCATTAGGGACATTCGGGGCGCGAGAATTTCGGGAAAAAAACATTTCTCTTATACATATATGTATATATTGATGAACAAAAAATGAGTGACTTGACCATATGTTATAAAGTACTGAAAGTATGTTTGATTTATAAAGTAAAACATAATTTAGGCTAAGTTTGAGAAGTGTAAAAAAAGTCAAAAAGTCAAAAAGTTACTCAGAAAGTTAAAAGTTATCACTATTCACCAAAAGTCAAAAATTACGGCTGCACAACTCTCAATCATAATTTTTCCCTACACACTAATTCATACAATTTTTTAATATACATTTTTTTTATAAAAAGTCAAAAAGTTATCCCAAACATCCATATTTTTTCCCTCAACTTTTTAGTCCAAAAAGACAAAAAGTGCACTTATTTAGCACACCCCAAACAACTCCTTAATTATAGTAATATCTAATATTCAAATGCTGTTTCATGAATCCCAATAATTTCATTTTATTTACAAATAATTAAAATGTGAATTTGTTTTAACTTCTTAAAAAATAGAAATTCAAATAATATAGGATAAATTACAAATACACCATTTGAGGTCTGATTAAAATACGAATCGTCCTTGTGATTTTGGAAATTACATTCCACCCCCTGAGATTTCTAATTTCATAACAAATCGCCATTTTTATTAATAAATCAGTCAATAAACAGTTTTTAATGATATTAGAAATATATTTCGATTAATAATTTAGGTAATTTTATTATTGTATAGGAGAGCAATTATGAATTTTATTTTTTATTTAATTCTGTTAAATAAAAAATCCTAACAATGAGGTATTTGTAATTTTTCAAACCACATAGAATAATTTGTACTTTAAGCAAACCTCAAGGGATGTATTTGTAATTTACCCAATAATATATGCATTAATTAAAATAATAAATTTTACATTATTTATGTAATGTGAAATAGGTCTTATATTAAAATGTTATAAGATGTTATCTAATATTGATTTTAGAAATATTATTTCTTTTTAGGTATTCTATTAATAAAAATCAGTTTTTTTCCTGTTAAGTTTTTTAATTATATCTTAACAATTTTGGGGTCTTGTTTAATATTATATAGAATTTAAGAATTTTGTTCAACATTGCTAAAATATGCATGAGTGTTTGTTAATTTATATGCAAAATTTTAGGGAGGCGAATTAAATTTATTATTGAATAGATAAGGTAACTAAGGGGTTATCATGGCATTTAAATCTTATAATGTATGACATGAGCGAATTTTGTTTAATAGAGGATTAACCATGGAGAATCTTGATAATAATTTGAAAAGTAAGGTTGGTTAGTGTTATTATTAAAATCACAAGGGAGGTTTTTGAAATTATACTAAACCTCAAGGGATGTAAGTGTAATTTATCCTTATTTTTCAATTTTTTTTGATATAAGAGTATTCAACATTGAAAATTATATTTTATTGTCTTGTTCATTGTCTTTTAGAAAACTTATGTCTGAATTTGCATTTTAATTCATATTTCATAGCAAAGAAAACCAAGTTGAGAAAGAAATGCAATTTGCCTTGTTGATTAATTGTAGATCTGATTTAACTGATGGCATGAAAATTTGTACTATTATTTTTGACATATGGTCTGGAAAATTTGTGTGCACAGACATAGAGCATGTCAGAGACTAGTGCCGACCTTATGCTCGATATTGATAAAAAGCTTGATGAGTTACCTCCTATACCATCTGAACGTTGCATCTTTAGAGTACATGATCTACTACGCAACGAAAATGAAAAAGCTTATGAACCAAGCGTAGTTGCTATTGGTCCTTATCACCATGGTAAGGATAATCTGCAACCAATGGAAGAGCACAAATTACGCTACTTGCAACAGCTTCTTCAACGAAGAAATGAAACCAGTGTGGAAAGATACATCGCGGCGATGCAAGAATCTGAACAAAGAGCACGCAAGTTTTATGCAGAACCCATTAGCCTTGATTCAAATGCGTTTGTTAAAATGATGGTTCTTGACAGTTGCTTCATCGTTGAGTTGCTTCGCAAGTATGCGTTGAAATCCCCACAGACCCGAACGACTGCATTTTTCTGCTTGACCATATTGGATTTGGCACACGCCGTGATTTAATGTTATTTGAAAATCAACTTCCGTTCTTTATCGTCATGCAGTTGTTCAACATGACCAAAAATTCTAGTGACTCACTAGACAACCTCGTTGGCATGTTTGTTAGCTTTTTTGATCCGATACCACCAGGTAAACTTTTACAAGCTCCTGATGAAAATCCAAGAGAAGATGACATCGAACATCTTCTAGGCCTGTTGCATTATTGTTGTTGCAGTGAATTTCATTCAATGGTACCCCAAAGAAATACTGTTGGAAGAAAAGGTGAGTCCCTAAAATCTGCAAAAGAGCTCCAAGAAGCCGGGATCAAATTCAAGAAGATTGAGGGACGGAATATGTTCAACATAAGGTTTGTAAATCGGACAATGGAAATCCCAACTTTAAAAATTGAGGACGATACAGAGTGTTTTTTCAGAAATTTAATTGCATATGAGCAATACTATCCAGATACTTCATGGCATCATTTCACTGCTTATCACAAGTTTATGGATTGCCTCGTGAACACCTCAAAAGATGTCGAAATACTTATTCACTGTGGAATTATTCGTAGCTTTTTAGGTGAAAATGAAGTGGTTGCTACTATGTTAAACAAGCTCGGCAACAATATCATAATATCTGACCTAGGTTACGAAGAAGTTTATAACAAGGTGAATGAGCATTGCAGGGGGAAATGGAACACACAGTTTGCGACCTTAAGACGGGATTATTTCAACACCCCATGGGCATTCATCTCGTTTCTTGCTGCTGTTGTGTTGCTTTTGCTCACTGTGTTACAAACCATATTTAGTATTCATCCTGTGGGAAAATATAACTAGATATCTCTGCTTCAAGTCTTGTTTTGTTTCTTGTTATGCCGCTAAATAAAAGAAGCTAGACTATGTGAGGGAGGTAGGTTGGTTGGTTTTGTTACTCACTCTTGTTTTGGCTCCGCGATTCTTTGTTGAAGAATGGGAGCCTTGTGTGATGGTTTCTCTTCAATAATATCTCTTTCTACTGTTCAACATAAAAACAAATATGTATATATATATTGACCAATTAGTTGAATGGCTTGGAAATGAGCTGTGATTGAGACCCTTAATAAGAAATTTCCACCATTTTCACGCACACATGGCGAGGGGTAATTGGAAGAGAAAAAAAAAAGAAAAAAAAAAATTGGCCAATCACAAAACGAGAGGTGAGGGGGAAGGGGTCTTGATCATTTTTCTTTGGAAATTTCAATCATTTTACTTTGGGTTGACACGTGTCAGCCTATTCTTCTTTCAGTATTCTTCTTTCGGAACTCAGTGCCACATAAAATTCAATACATTTAGGGATGTTTGATTAGTAAGATTGATAGCGAGAATTATGAGATTAGTATTGGATTAGTTATTTAGTTGGATTAGTGAGGTATATAATTTTCTTTTGTTTATATTTGTTTTGTAATAAATATGATAAAAAAAATATAATTTCAATTATATGTATGTTTTGCATTATTAATTATCGTATTAAAATATTTATCAATTTTGTTGGACAGAATGACCATTGGAATATAATTTGAATAATAAAATTTACAACTAAACAATAGACTGCAAATCTTATAGATTAATAATACCAATCCTATACTATATTCCGCTAGATCAAACAAGCCAAGGTACAAATTAGGTGCAAATAAAAATACACAAATTATATTCTACAAAAAAAAAAAAAATACACAAATTTTTTTAAAAAAAATCTAATTTACCATGTTTGGTTCTAGAAAATTTAGTCAACTTTTCAAATATTCCACACAAGAAAAAAAAAAAAAAAACACAAATTTTTTAAAAAAAATCTAATTTACCATGTTTGGTTTTAGAAAATTTAGTCAACTTTTCAAAAAATTGAATTTTTTTATTTTTAGTGTTTTTTATTTTATTTTTAGTGAATTTTTTAATATTTTACTCAAAAAATTTATTTTTTTGGATACACCTAATCTAAATACGCTTAAAAATTATAATATTTGTGAAAGAAAAAAAACCAAATACAAAAAAAAAAAAAAAATTCAATACATTTTCGTATTTTATTATATTAAATGAATTTAAAAATTAATTAAAAATTTATTAAAAGTATAAAAGTACAAATTAAAAATTTTAAAAATTGTTTTTAAAAACTTAAAACCAAACTTGCTTATTGGTTTTGCTTTCTTAAAAAAATTATTTTTGATTGGTTTTTAAAAATGGAGAAAGTCGAAATGGCTCATTTTCAACAATCTTGAAAGATCAAAGTAACAATTACCCCCGTGGCGTGGAAAGGCACTAGTCTTTCTGCAGGACTTTGATTTCTGAGGGTGGACTCATTTATTTAGTGAAGTTGGTAATGTTATATTTTGTTTGACTTTGCCTTCTGTGTGTTAAGAGTTGTGTATTTTCTACTCATTTTGGTGGTAGTTCCCTTCATTTGAGTTGGGTTAAATTTGATTATCAATCAATTATTTCGGAGTCAAGGTTCATGGATGTTATGATATCTCTATGGAATATATATATATATATATATTTGGTGTTAAAAAAGGTAACAATTAGTAATTAAAATAAAATTAAAAAAAGTAGTAGTCCATTGTCATTGTATGGAAATAGGGGTTAATGGTCCAGTTTGGATCGATTTTGGATAAAATGAGGACCGATTCATTGTCTACGATTCCATAAAAATTTGAACTAAGCCAAATCATTAAAATTTTGGAACCAATCTGATCCAAACCATTTAAACATGGTACGATTCAGTTCGATTTGGAACTATAGTTTCACATAATATGTATACAAAAAATCATATAATATTTTCAAAAAATTCAACCTATTAGAAATTTAAAAATAATAATATGTTCATCAAACAAACTACTTTTATAATATTTATCAGTTAAGCAAAACATAACATTAAGCAAACATTGTTCAATATTAATTTGTCATGATTTTTTGAAATATAAACTTTGACATTGTTCCACCATTAATATGAACAAACATAATACCTAGTAAATAAACATATATGGTTTAAGTTATGGGAAATCCTTGGTGCCTCAAATTGAGCTACCTCGAATGGTTCGAATTTCAATCATTAAAATTTTGGAACCGATCCGATCCAAACCATTTAAACATGGTACGATTCAGTTCGATTTGGAACTATGGTTTCACATAATATGTATACAAAAAATCATAAAATATTTTTAAAAAATTCAACCTATTAGAAATTTAAAAAATAATAATATGTTCATCAAACAAACTACTTTTATAATATTTATCAGTTAAGCAAAACATAACATTAAGCAAACATTGTTCAATATTAATTTGTCATGATTTTTTGAAATATAAACTTTGACATTGTTCCACCATTAATATGAACAAACATAATACCTAGTAAATAAACATATATGGTTTAAGTTATGGGAAATCCTTGGTGCCTCAAATTGAGCTACCTCGAATGGTTCGAATTTCTGTTCACCGGTCGACCGACCGAACAACCGGGTGAAATACTTGTCTACCACGGTTGTCACCTTGTCGACCGCGGCTGTCAGCCTTTTTACCCGATGATCGGCTGGACGACCGGCAAAGTGAAATTCGAGCCATTCGAGCAAAGCTCAAATTCAAGATACGTAGCATTACTCTTAAGTTATATGGTCCGGTTCGGTTTTAATCCGGAATCGTCGACCTAAATCCAAAATCAATCTGCGGAGACTGATTTCCTAATTTCCCAAATCAAGACCGAAACATGAATTAAAAATACTAAATCAAACCTATCGAATTAGTCTAGTCCGATTCAGTTTTCAGATTTTTCGATTTCCTTATCATTTGTAATCACTCAATTATAAATTTATTACAATCCATTGAGCCTGTGCAAATTAAAAATAACAAACAATTCAAGGTAAATTTGTCATTTAATATTTAAAATGATCAATCCATTGGAGCGCGTGTGTCCAATTTAAAATGATTAATTCTCTTTCGAAAATTTTATTATCTTATTTTTAATTTCTTAATATATATTATTAATTGAATTAAATTAATATATATATATATATATAAATTTAAAGGACAAAATTGACACTGTAATGACCCCAATTTTTTTTTTAAATAGTCAGCGCATAATTTAATCGAGCAAATTTTCGAATTTGATTGCCGTGTAAATTTTGTGCCAAAAAAGTTTCGTTTTGTATTTTTTAAAAATATTTTCTGATCTCAAAAGATTATGAAATTTTTATATGTTGTTTCCATATGAGTCTAGCACGTTGGATAAAAATTTCAGAATTTAATGATGAGTATTTATTTTATGAAAATTCACGGACTGATTGGTGTTCAATTTAATTTATAGCAGAATTTAAAATTGAGTTTTGAGTGTTCGGATCATGATTTGAGATAAATTTGATGGGTCTATTTTGGTCATTTTAAAATGTGATTGGTAATAATCACCTTGGGAGTTGTTATTATTTATTATCTATTTTGGTCCTATATAATAAATAGTTGATAGTTGATTTTATGGTGTATACCGTATGAGAAAAATTATATATTTTTGTAGTAAATAAAATGAGCATATATTTCGTGGTGAGCAAAATATTATATTTTGTGATGTGTACAAGAAAACAAAATATATTTTTGTGGTGAGAAAATATTATATTTACTTTGTCATTAAAGATATTGAAATGTACTTTTAGTTGATATATATAATATATATATATTGGTGTATATATATATAGATAGATGTTTGAAATAAAATAAAAATAAAAATAAAAATAAAATATATTTAATCAAGAGAGGCAACACATGAGCCACCCCCTCTTCTCTTTTTCCTTTTACTTTGATTTCCTTTCTCTTTGTTTTGGAGAAGCAGAGCTTCATCATCTGTCTCTTTCTTTCTTTCTATTCCCTCATTTCTCTCATCTTCCTCTAAACACTACCACAAACCTTTAATTCTTTTCTTGATCTAGCAAGATCCATTAAGTTTTAAACCCTAGTTCTTGATGCCAAAATGAAGAGCTTGGCGAGAGTAACATTTTGACCGGTAGAGATCGAAATTTGACAAAATCGAAATTTTAGAATTTTGCTTGTTTCCTTTTCTAGCTTGAGGTAGAGATTTTTCCTACACTTCTTTATGCACTTTTACTTGATTATAGGGAGTTTAGAGTTGTATATAATTTAATTAGAGTTTTTGAAAATTTTGTGATTTATTTGCTTAAAAGAGAAATTTTGAGAAAAATAAAAAGCTTATAACCAAATTGCGAAAGTGTATACTTGGAATATATTTGTAAGGTTATAAAAGAGTTATGTTTTAAATTTGAACAAAAACGGTCTTCGATTCGATTAGTTTTGAAATTTGTACCAGTTTGTGACCAAAAAAGCATTTTAAAAAAATAAATAAAGGAATTACGTTTAACTTTTGGGGCTTTCGATCAAAATAGGATGTCATGATTGAATAATGCTTGGAGAATGAGTTTGGAAAGAAAATGATGTTTTCTTGGGCGTTAACGGTATTATTTTGTTTAATGTATTTGTTAGAATAAAACTAGCACGGTTATAAATTGACCTTAAGAGGTTAGCGGACGTGATTGCGATATGAAAACTAGTATAGTTGTTCATATTTGATAAGATATGGAATAGATTGTATTTATCAAAAAAATTTTGGAATTTATTTATTTAAATATCCGTTTAGAAATATTTGTTTTTGGCTATCGGTGGAAGATAGCCATGATTGTTGTAGAAATGCATGAGATTTCAGTAAATTGAACCACATTCCTCATTTGTTGCATTGGACATTGCATTACATTCAGTTCATTGAAAATGTATCTGTTTTTGGAAAATGTTTGGAAATGTATTTGTTTGCGAAAAGATGAATACTTGGTGAATCTGGAAAGGGGGTGTAGAACCGCACGGTTAGTTGTCGAGCCTTCCAGTTTATTGGTAAAAATGACAATGGTAGTGCATTAGGGCCTACTTGCAGGCACTCACCTAGAGATTTACAGAGCCTGTATTCATGTAACAGATATGGTTTAAAATAGAAATGGTTTTATATATGTTGTTGCATCTCAGCATTGCATGCTTCATAAAAAGAAAGATAAATTGTTTTATCATGAGCATGGCATGAGCATACTCCTCTTTAGTCTTGTCATGGTTCATATGTTGTGTAGTATATCTCTACTGGGCTGTGGCTCACCCTATAAGGGAAACCATTTCAGGTACAGATGCCATGCCTCCGCCAAGGCATTGACTTGGAAGGACTCGTAGCTGAGGCTTCATTTTTGTTTTATTGTTATTTGTTGAATGTAAGCCCAGGGCTATATTTGCGTTGAGTTGTGTGAGAGGAGCTAATTTGAGCCTCCTAAATTAATTAGACCCAATAGTTCAAGGTTGGTGGGCCCGAATTTATCGCAAGTCCAAGATTGGTGGGCTCGGATTTATCGCCATCAAACTAGCTGAATGGCTCTAAGCCTCGAAAGGATTCGGATCCACGAACTTAGAAACTTACTCGGGTCCGGACTCGAAAGGGTGTTAAGCAAGCCTAGAGATCCAAGGCACTTGGACTCGAAAGGGTTCGGATCCACGAACCTAGAGGTCCGAAGCACTTGGCTTCGAACGGATTCAGACTCAATCTAGAAGTCACTCCGTTAATGAGTCCCAGAACACTTGCGGGCTCGGAGCTTTCCAGGATCTACACACCAGAACCATGGACGTAATGGAGTTCGAACAAAGGACCTGATCCCGAGGACGGTGAGTGGAGATAAATTCACTCTTCGGTTAAACTAGCCTATACCCGGGTCGAGGTGGCATGATCTAGGGGGTCCTTGAGACTCGGCAATATTTGCGGCAGGGCGTTCTCTTGAACTACCCCTGACCCTTCTGCGGCAGGACGTCCTCTGGGACTACCCCTGACCCTTTGGGATGATTGGGAATCATTGGTTAGGTGTGGCTAAGAAGAAGGGTTTGCCGAGAGGTTGATCTCCTCTTCGGGGTTTTCCTCATCCTCGGACAAGGTGATTAGAGAGAATATTCTCCATGTACCTCACACATGGGCTCCATCCTACATCATGAGATGCCTATAAATAGCACCCACCCATAGCTTTACAAGGGATTGATTTTGGAGCGATGACTCTTGGGAAAGAACTAATTTCCCATCTCCATTATCAACCTTGAAAGTGAAAGTGGGAGATCCATGGAAAAGCCTTGCCATTATTCTCTCTCTAGCTACTTTGTCTTCTTCTTCACCCAATCTCTTATCTCCATCATCTCCTTTCTTTTGTGTTCTTAGTTGAGACTATTGAAGAATCTAAGCCTCTCATCATCTTCTAGAGAATTCGAATTCTTCTTCAAGAATCTTTGAAGATCTTCGAATTTTCTAACAACTTTTCTGAACCCTCTCATACATTTGGCGACTCCACTGGGGAGGCGAATTGGTTAATGGTTTCAACGAGATCTGGAACTCATACAACACCGGCAATAATGACAGATAATGAGACTCATCAACAAGGCTCTTCCAATGGTGGTGATGAAAGGACTCAAGTTCAAGACTCACCTCTCATCCTTGAAGCCATTCAAGAACTCCAACACACTCAACAAGAGATTCTCACGACCCTTCAAAATCTCACCTACACCATGTTGGTGATGGGTTCAAATTTCACACCACCAGCAACAAATGGAGGTCAAGTCGGCATTGACAAGCATCAACAAGTTCATGGTAATGTTGGAAATGGTCAAAACCATCAAGATCTACCCCAAATTCTCCTTGAAGTTACTCAAAATGGTGTGCAAAATCAAGTGCTATGAGGAACAAGTCATGGCCAACCTGCGGCCCATGGAGGGCAAAATCACGTACCTGGAGGACTGAGCCATGGGTCTAACGGTGGTTAGAGGAGTTTCTGGCAGGACAAATGGTGTTCCAGTGGTTGTGGAAGTTCAAATAAAGCCTACAGAAATTTCTCTACAAAATGGTGCTCCATCTATGCCTAATTTTGTTCCACCGATTGTAAATTCTACTCATGTACCGAGTGGGTCTCTTTTGGCTCCGATGCCGAGTTTGCAAGCCCAACCTGATATAGTCGTGGCGTAGAATGGAATTTATGGAACCCAATGCAACGTCCCATCACCAAATGGCATGTCCATAGGTGCCGATGGCCAATATTGTCACGTGTTTTCACCGATGATGAATTCTCAACACCCAAATGGCCAAGTCACTCCAGGCTCGGTCTTCGGGTTTACAAGTCAAGTTCCAGGAATACCACTATCAAGTTCTCTCCCTCAACAATTTCTCACTTTCGCCGATGTGCAAACCATGTTTGATCTTGAACGGGGCAAGAGGACTTTACCCTCTTTGCTAGATCCAGATGTCAAGCCACCATACCCTATCGAGATGTTAAGTTATCCATACCTGGAGGGGTACACGGTGCCAAAGTTCATCAAATTCGATGGCAAGCAAGGAAGTGCTCGAGAACATATTGTTCGGTTTATTGAGACTTTGGGGATTCATGGTTCAAAACATGTCCTCCGATTGAGAGAGTTTTCAAAGTCCCTCACCGACTGAGCATATAGCTGGCATGTTAACTTGGCCTCAAACTCTATCCGAAGTTGGGAGGAGATGGTCAACAAATTCCATGCCAAATTCTTTCAAGTGGCTGAGAAAGTGACCATACTTACCCTGTGTAAGGAAAAGCAACGAGAGAGTGAAGACATTCTCGAATATGTGAAAAGGTTCCAAGACAAAGCCGTGGATTGTCATAAGGCTGTGGAGGAAAGCTACTTGGTCCAAATCTGTGTTGAAGAGGCATTGAACGGATACAAGATACTTCTTGTTAATCACAAGCTACCCACCTTCTCGGCACTAATTAAAGCATCTCGGAACATCAACATACCTCAATCTCAGGAGATCGGGTTCGAGACTAGTTATAAAGCCAGCTTTAAGTCCTTCCGAGGACCTTCTGTCACTGCGGCTTCCGCGTCTTCTACACGAAAGTCGCAGTGGGAGGAATTCAGAGGTCAGAAGAGGAAAAACTATGAAGATGACATTCTTTTTCCGTGTAGTGTCGAGGAGGTGAAGGCCTTAGTTAAAGAATGGGTGGCAGACGGGGAACTAAAGTTGCCTCATGTCGAAGAGCTTTTGCCGAAGAAGGACCGCGAGAGTTCTAATTATTATGTTTTACACCGATCACTAGGACATCCTCCAGAAAAGTGCCAGATGCTTAAGAAGATCTTTAGAAAGAAAGTCGAAGCACATGAGATAGAGTTCAGAGAACAGGAGCCCTAGGATATCTTAGAAGACATGGCTATGATGGTGCATGATGGCCACAACCCGAGCAGCTGGTGAAAGCTTTCCAAATGATCTTGCAACTCTAGGGGCAAATTTCAACATTCCGTAGAAGAAGTCTATTTATGACATTTACAATTTGTATTTACTGCATTGTCTAAGAATTTTTTTTATCTTTTTTTCTTATGTTATGAAGAAAGTTATTTCCTTTATATTATGTATTTCCATTAGAAGTTATTTTCTCTACATTGTATATCTTCATTGTGTTATGTTGCTTGAAACAGTTTTCAATTTTTATTGCCCCTCGAAGAAGAAAGAGGAATAGTAGACTCGGTTACCAACCTGAAGGGATTTTTCTTGAAGTGTACTCCCACTCAGAGAGAGACAACCTTTGCTTTCATTAGTTGCCAAATTAGTGTGTGCTCCCACTTGGACCTCCAAAGAGTAGCCATTGCTTCCTTTAATGCAAGCTTCGAGGGTCTTTCTTGCTACAGTAGAGTGTTGCACCCACTCGGACCTCCGAAGAACAGTCATTGCTTCCATCAATGCAAGCTTTGAGGGTCTTTCTTGTTGAAGTAGAGTGTGTGCTCCCACTCGGACTTCCGAAGAATAGCCCTTACTTCCATCAATGCAAGCTTCGAGGGTCTTTCTTTTTGAAGCAGAGTGTGTGTTTCCACTCGGACTTCTGAAGAATAGTCCTTGCTTCCATCAGCCATTGCTTTCTTCAATGTAAGCTTCGAAGGTCTTTCTTGCTAAAATAGAGTGTGTGCTGCCACTCGGACTTCCGAAGAATAACCCTTACTTCCATCAATGCAAGCTTCGAGGGTCTTTCTTGTTGAAGCAGAGTGTGTGTTCCCACTCGAACTTCCAAAGAATAGCCCTTGCTTCCATCAACCATTGCTTCCTTCAATGCAAGCTTCGAGGGTCTTTCTTGCTAAAGTAGAGTGTTACACCCACTCGGACCTCCGAAGAACAGTCATTGCTTCTATCAATGCAAGCTTTGAGGGTCTTTCTTGCTAAAGTAGAGTGTGTGCTCCCACTCGAACATCCGAAGAATAACCCTTACTTCCATCAATGCAAGCTTCGAGGGTCTTTCTTGTTGAAGCAGAGTGTGTGTTCCCACTCGGACTTCCAAAGAATAGCCCTTGCTTCCATCAATGCGAGCTTCAAGGAATAGCATTTGCTTCCATTGATTGCCGAAGAAATGAGTGTACATCTACTTGGATTTTCGAGGAACAGCTTTATCTCCGCTCGAATTTCTAGGGAACAATCTTTACTTTCGTTAGTACAAGCTTGATAAATTTGGTTGCTAGCCAGGAGGGATTTTTCTTGTGGTTACTAGCTAGAAGGGATCTTTTTTTGCCAAAGAAAAGAGTGTGCTTCCACCCGGACTTCTGAGGGACAGCCCTTGCTTCCATTTGGACTTCCAAGGAACAAACCTCGTTTCCATCAGTACGAGCTTCGAGGATCTCTCTTGTTGAAGTAGAGTGTGTCCTCCCACTCAGACTTTCAGAGAACAGACCTCGCTTCTATCAGTGCAAGCCTCAAGGATCTTTCTTGCTGAAGTAGAGTGTGTTCTCCCACTCAGACTTTTGAAGAACAGCCCTCGAGACTCAGTGGCCTATCAGGAGGGATCTTCTTGCCAAAGTAGGGTGTGTGCTACTATTCAAACTCCTGAGGGACAGCCTTGCTTCCGTTTGGACTTCCGAGGGACAACTCTTGCTCTCATTAGTGCGGGTTCGAAGAACAACCCTTGCTTTTATCAATACGAGCTCCGAGGATCTTTCTTTTTAAAGTAGAGTGGACTCCTACTCGAACTCCCAAGGGATAGCCTTTGCTTCCATTAGCTACCGAAGTAGAAGTGCGCATCCACTCGGACTTCCAAGAGACAGCCTTGTTTCCGCTCGGACTTCTAAGGGAGAGCCTTGTTTCTGCTTGAACTTCTGAGGGACAGCCTTGTTTCTGCTCGGACTTTTGAGAGACAATCTTTACTTCTATTGGTGCAAGCTTGGTAGACTCGGTTACCTTCCAGAGGGATCTTTCTTGCCAAAGTAGGGTGTATGCTACTTTCGGACTCCTAAGGGATAGTTTTGCTCTCGTTCAGACTTCCGAAGAACAGCCCTTGCTCTCATTAGTGAAGATTCTGAAGGCCTCGGGGTCATGGATTTTGCACAAAAATCTATTTGCGTGAAATAGTAAAACCGATAAATGAGATGAGCAATATCAATTTCATATCCTGATTCAGGCATTATCGGAATGGGGCAACATCAACAAATAATAATGATCTATTTAAGCTACAACAATTTTATTCCTCTGAGCGAGTTCATGAAAAATGCAACAATCAAGATTTTGTCTCTTCGGGCCGGTTCCTATAAAGCCGACGTAAAGCTACAACAATTCTACTCCTCCGAGAAAGTTTGTGAAAATGCAACAATCAAGGTGTTGTCTCCCTGGGCCAGTTCCTCTCAAGCTAATATAAAGCACCAATGTTCAAACAAAGTTTCGGCATCAACATTTTATTTCCTCGAGTGTTCACAAAATCAACACAAATCAATATATGGTCTTATTCTCTATTACATTAGTTTATTCTTCCAAGTGAAATGTTCACCGAATTTGGATATTGGGAATTCATTCATCAAGTATATAAAACTCAATATTGGGTTTCACTATTCTCGGAGCCACAGTAATCAATTACCTATCAACAAGATTTTTATACAATATGAGGAGCTCATTTTCTCAGGTTTTCGTTTTCAATAACATTTATTTTATTTTGCTCTACAAATTTCAAGATAAGCAAGTCTAACAAATTTTTTAGTAGCAACACCAACAAAACTCGAAGGATTCAAATTATCTCTCTCTACACCAATGGATCTTTGCAACATTAATACTCCATCTATGTCAGATTTATCAACACAAGGTCAAGCTCCAAAACATGAATTTCAGGATTACATTTCTCATGCAAATCAAGATTCAATAAGAGTGGGGGTTATCTCAAGTTCAGAAGTTTCAAAAATGCTTACCCACAAATTTATAGAAGAATTTCAAAATACTTACTCACATAATTATAGAAGCAATGAAGAGAATCATGACCAAAAGCGGCGTAGGTCGAGAATGGCGGACGAAACAGTGGGCGAAAAAGGAGATAGGCAAACCAACGCCGCGTTGAGTCAGCGACGTGGTCCGCGTTGATTAATTACGACCGAAACCAGTGGGTGTGCAAGCAAAACTGAGATTTGAGTGGTTCGAGCTCTAAAAATATCACCAAGATTGCGTTAGGGAAGACCACACACGACGCGTTGAGCGGGCGGCGTATGTGGTTGACACTGGACCGTCGAGGCCGGAGGAAGAGTTTCAGCACAGAGAGGCCGATGGTAGGCTGGTTTGGTCTCGGCTCAAGGCATCAAGCGTGCAGGACAGGCCAACCAACAGCGAACTGGGCTAGTGATAGCGCTAGCTGGTGGCACTTTGAGTCGCAGCGTCGGTGGTGTTCGGAGCCGCGACGTAAGCAGTGGGTCAGCTTTGCAGTGATGTGTAGACACCCCATTTTTGACCGTCCTCAAGACTTCGACGTCACCATTTGAACACTCGGTGATCATCCATGTTTGTGTTCGTTTGGAGTTCCCGGAGGTCTCGGCTTGCGCGGCTTGCCTCAGGATCTCCGAACTTGACTGTTTAGTGTCTGGCTTTACACGAAACACTTGTGTTTTGCCTTGGGGAGGCAGGGTAGGGCTTGGTAGACCATCCCCACCCACCACCGGCAGTGCTAGAGGCCATGGCTGGTTTTTCTGCGCCGGCAATGTATATTGCCCGGCCGGCACTATTTGTTGCCGGTCAGCACTTTTTAGTGCCGCCGGCACTCTTTTTGGCCAAGATGGCATTTTTGGCCGGCCGACTACTGTGCATCTGCTTTTGGCAGATATTTTAAGACACGCTGTCTTGCTTTTTGCTCCCCCATACACGTGTATGGAGGGATCTCCCTCTTATGAAGCTTGTCTTTGTAAGCTTTACAAGACAAGAAGTGCCATAAAGGGAGGGGTTGGTCTCTTTGGCTTAGGGGTTAGACACTTAAGATATTTTGAGAGCTTAGACAACCATTGTTAGGGTTTGAGTTCTATGGGTTAGGGTTAGATACACATTCTATCTCTCTTTCCTCTCTTTTGTGCTCTTGGTGTGTTTTAGTCCATACTATTGCACACAAGCACCTAGTGTTCACCTTCCTCTTGGAACTGAGCTTCTAAAGGACTGATTTGAGGTTTGGTGTTGGATTCAAGCTAAGTAAGAGCCCATTGGAGCATCATTGTTGAAGAAGGCTTAAGGGTTAAGAATCTCAACCCCTTTTTACCCCATTTTTTGCATTGTATTTCTACCTATCTTAATTCTTTTTTTTGAGCTTAGTGTATAATACAAAAAAGTTACTGTTTTTAAGCCCTCTTGGTTGTTTGTTAAGAGTGTTTTTGTGGTTTGGGTAAGTTTGAATACCCTTAGGCTTGAAAGGCCTCGTTTTGTGCCCTTTTGTGTGAACTGCCGGGATTTTGGGTGGTTGGGGTCTCTTCACCACTGAATCTTGAGGGATTTCAGTGGTGAAGGTGATGCTTGAGTCCCAAGAAGGAGAGGGCCACCCCCTCTCCTTGTTGTCCTTGAAAAGGGAATGTTTTGGCCTCTTGAGAGAGCATTATGTTTGAGGTGTATTGACCATGACTTTGGCTACTTTTTATGCTTAATATGTCATGTTATGCCTCTGTTTTTACTTGGTTTTGGTACTCCATGCATGCTTAGCATAGTTGCCATGTAATGCCTTGTTTATGCCTTAACATGTCTTAGGTTGTGTGCCTTTGTTTCCAGCATGTTTTTAGGCTTACATTTGTGAAGATTTGTTGCTTATCTTGACATGTTTTACAGGTCTGTCCATAAGTGTTTGGGTTGATTTTGGCATGCTTGGTATAGCTTTCTTGTATTTGGGCTTGTTGGCCTTGAGCATATGAATGTTATAGCATGACATCTTTGCATTGATTTGGTGATTGGGATCATCCACCATGTCATTTCAGTCCTATTTGCATGCCTATATGTTTACCTTGGATGCATCTTTAATGCCTCATAAGCTTGTGTGCAATGCTCCATGTTTTTGGTGTTATGCTGCCTTTGTTTTTGAGTCATTTGGATGCCATCTAAAGTGGTCCTTAGGCCTTGTATTAATGTCCCAAAACTCTGTTTGGTCAATGAGTTCATGCCATGTTGGTCTTGCTAAGTGTAGTTCAATACTCTATTGGTTTGCTTTGAGCATTGGGCCATTTGTTGCATGCTTGGCTTGATTTATTTGCTTGGTTTGGCACCATGTTTTAGCATGATTTCAATGCTTATGTTGCATGCTAATTAGTCCATGATTCCCCTTTCAAATGTGTTGAGGGTTGTTCAATTTGTGCTTAAGTGTTTAGCCTTTCAACATATGTATGTGTGCCATGTGTATTTGGTCCTCATTGTGGTACTTTGGCCCTTGTTTTAGGCCTTATTGGGGCTGCCTAAACCATGCCTAAGCCCACTTTTCTTGGCTAGCATTGCCTCATGTTTGCTTGCAATGCTTGGCATAAAGTGTATCGCCATGCCATGTTGCATCCTTAGCCTTGCATGCTTAGGTTGCATTTGCATCTTGCATGCATGCCTTGTTCCTTGATTGGTGATAGGAATTGGGCCTTGTTTGGTTTATTTGGTTTGCTATGCATTTGAAATCAAGTTGCATACTTGGTTCTTTGGGCCATCATGCATGAAAATGCGTCATTGGTGGTCCGAGAATCGAGGCACATGCCCTTTGAGTCATTATCATGATGAGGGACATGGTTGGTGCATATATGCCTTGAATTGTGCTGCCATGCTTTGCCTTGCCCTCTGTTGCTATCATTTGCAGATTCTGCAGGAACACTCTGCGACCGGTAGTGTAAGGTGCCGACCGGCAATAATTCTCTTGCCGACAGCTTCACTTTGTGCCGGTGGCCACCACCACACTGCCGGTGGAAATTCCATGCAGCCGGTGATGTCTCTCAGCATCCAAGGAAGCAAGCCTGAGGTTTTGGCAGCCTCCAGAGGAGTGAAGAAAGGAAAACAGAGGCAGCCTATGCATGGCGGCGCGTTCCCGCGAGGCGATTTTCCTGTTTTCTTAGTTTTAGTTAAATTTGCTTAGTTGATTAGGCAATTTGTAATATTTAATTAGCTTGCCGTAGTTAATTAATTTGTAATATTTATTTGGTCCCTCCGAGCGAGGGCAAATCTGTAATAAGTGTGTGTGGTGGTGTGTATGTCTTCCATCCCCAATTCTTTCTTCCCTTTTATTTACCTGCTTATGATGTAGATTAGGGCATCTTTAAAATTAGCATAACCTTATGCTATGCATGTGTGCATCCATGCATTTTGTATTGCATGCATTAGGCTCGGTACATCATGCTAACCGCATTTGTACTTCAATTCAAAAAAATTGAATATGTGATAGTTGATCGCATTTCACATGCCATGCTTAGAATTAGCCGAGCCTATCTAATTGCATCCTGTATGTGTTGCATTAGGCAATTTAACATGAACTAGGACACGCATGTTTGCTAAACTAGTTACTGTTTTGGCACGGAGTACCGATGTAAGTATTTATGCTTTAGCATCCCGCATGCGTGTGAATGTTGCCATGACAGTATGCTTTGCCATGCGGCTAAATGCTTATATGATAAACTGCTTGAAAATGCCTTGTGGTGGAAGTTAGATTGTTTGAGTTGGAAAACTCATTGAAATCCGTGTTTAGCCTACTTGCGAGTAGCAAATTCAACGCATTTTTCAAAATAAACGGATATGCAATGTTTCTTTTCCAAATTAGGCAATCTAGTCTATACTTGTTTGCTGCCGCATAACATAGTAATTCTAGGCTAATAAATGGAATAAGAAAGATAACGTTTTCAAATCGGATATCATGTTAGTAGAGGCCGGTCTTTCGGACGGGGAAAGGGGGTGCTCATAGCTGACCTTCCCCGATCGTACCCAAGCTCCTGAGCTCCGAGACAATCCGGTGGATGACCGGACATGTGGCCTTCGCCCGAGTCAGGGTTTCTAAATTTCCCCATTTTTAAAAATATATTTAGGTGGCGACTCTGTATCTGGCAACCGAGTCCCATGTTTGGCATTACTTTTCAAAAATCTGTTTCTCAAAACGATTTTCCAGATTTGGACTCTTTGGTTTCAGAATTAAGAACGCGACACAAAAAATCGCGAGTCGACTGTAGTAGCCACGAGGCCTCCGCGGGCGCGCCTACAGTTTCTGGCGACTCTGCTGGGGATTTTTTAGAAGAGCTTGACTCGAACGTCATTGATAATCCTGTTTTGATTCTCATTTATGTTGTTTCTATGCCATTGCATGATGCATTTGGTGGCGCCTAGGAACACAGTGTTTGCCATCTGCCATTTCCTGAACGGTTTGCCGGAGGGTTGTCTTGTCAAGGCAATGTCCATAAAGGGCTGACCGGCTATGGGCCCTCTGACAGCTAAGGAACACAAACCCTGGTTTTTACCGAGCACCCTTTTCGACATTCGAACCTAGTGGATATTCCGGGATCCATCAGTGGACCATTCCAAGTTAGACAGGTTGCTTACCCCCGATGTTAGGGTTGTTTTTGAACACTGCTGTGTGCGTATGAAACCTTAGCTCCTGACAAAATAGGACAGGGAAACCGCTACCCCCAACATAGGGGTGTTTTAGTTCTCTTTTACTTGCTATGGTGGCTTTTAGAATGTATTTCTCAGGGAGTTACGTGTCAGTTTGCAAGTTTGAGTATCAGACCTCAGGACACCAGTATAGCATCAGTTTTGAGAATCAGTTATCTGCGGGTATCGGGTTTCAGTTTGGGGGACAGTGATTTCTTGGGAAACAGTGAATCAGCAGTAGGGTACGAGTTGTTTGGCTACACCCGTGTTTGATCCGTTTGGGCTGAAAATGCTTGTTCTGTTTTCTTTTCCAGTTCCAGAGAGTTTGCAGAGCTGCATACAGAATAGCAGTGTCTCCCCTTGCCGAGGCAGGATTTATTGGCGGTGCAAATTCAGAAGAAATTGTGGTTATAACGGCCAGTATTGGAGCACGTGGACCGCTTCGATAGAGTGAGGCCAAGCATCAATATGTCACATCCACCCAAGTCGCCCGTTGTGCACGCCGGTCCTGGTCTCCCCAGTTATACCAGGCTCGTGAGCCCACCACTTTGATTGATGGGAAATGTAGGTGACCTCCAGAGGTCGTGCCGATCTGCGCCTATGGAATGTCGGCTTCACCCGGCCAGCGGCGCGTATGCCGGAAATTTCATACCACAGGAGCCTTCCGCTGCTGGGGCGGATTGTTGATAGAGCTTTCAGCTGCCAGAGGTAGCTTCCGGTACAACCGCGACATACCAGCACTGACCCAGACCCTTGATCAGGCTGAGGCCACGAGGAAAAGACAAGGCAAAGGTTAGACGCCGATTCCTATTGAACAACTGCTGTGGGCAGTCCGAGGCTCAGAAAGTCCAAAGGGATGAACAAAGCAACAAACATCTGCGATCGTGACCAAAAGTTGTGGATGAATGCTTTCCCCGCTCCAATCCAAAGGCAGTATCCAAGCCAGGTAGAAAATCGGGATGGGCCCCGTCATGCCCAGAAAACCACATTCCCTGTCAATTTCCCAATCCTGCACCGGGTAAAGGGTCAAAAAGCCAAGGCAGTGCCCAGCCGACCCTTTCGCTATGCGCATCTGGCAAGAAATCCCTCAAACTCAAAGTAACCTGCCCGAGGGCGCAGGGTCTTTCCACGACCTCTACATGCCTTTGTCTAGGGCATTAACTAACTATTGGCGAAGAAATGGGCAATCTTAAACCTTTAAGCGCCTCGGCACTCCCGCAAGAATCTCCCCGCCACGCATGATGCCTACCTTGTATGCGCGTCGCACGCAACAGTCCGGCACAGTAACCGAATGGTTGTTCCCGGCCTTCGTCATGAAGTGCCAAGATTTTGATCGACAACAAGGTTATCCTCCCACCTACCTCAGCCAAGTCCGTTTACCACCCAGTTGTTGGATTTCGAGGCTCAGATACTGCGTAGTATGTAAAGTGAACCGCCTGCGGGCGACTTTGGTATATTTTGGATTGTAGCGTCTGGCCGCATTTTTTTAGCATCGGTGTAAACCGAGTTTTTGGTAAATCCTGGCTTGGATATCGAGTCCAGTCTTTTGTTTTCGATCTGTCTCTTTTGCCTTGGAGTCAGTCTTTTTTGCTTAAGATCTGTCTTGTTGTATCGAAGTCAGTCCGCTTTGTTAATATAATAACCAGGTGATTCTGGGGTTGGTTTGTCCCGAACACCGTTTTGTTTTTGTAATTATCCTGTTTGTTTGAGTCTGTTTTTGCCGAGGGGCCAGTTGCAACCAACAAATCCGAATTGAAACAGCTTGTTGCTGATCTCAACTTCATGCTCGCTTTCAGCATAGTGGCCAGAGATTTCAATTGGGGCTGACAGTAATTCTCGCCTGCTCTCCTCGGCGCGCCAACTCATTGCATTAACCTAAAGTTTTTTTTCAAAAAACAAACCTTTTTGAAACACTGCGGTGAATGAAAACAAAGAGGAAGGAATTCCTCGGGTTTTTGCAAAATTTTGAATCAGTTTGAGAGAAAGAGAGCGTGGCTAAGCCCTTTCTTATGAATGAAATCAATGCTTGTTCGCTGGTACTGAGAAGGATCCTGGCCTGATCTAGATTGGTTCCACACTATCTTCGGCACGAGCGATTTATCGCTTTCTAAACTTCTTCAAAAACAAAATGTTTTACGCGGCCCTGCGAAGACCTGTGTTTGGAATCGCTCTTGAGATTGCGCAGCCCTAGGATCGCTCTCAGCCTCAAAATTCAACCCCATCCGTTTCAAAACTTTGAACCCGTTCCAAGAGAACGTTTCAGAAGTTCAACGGTCAAACGCCAATGATGGTCCTAATATGGCCAGTTTCGAAGCAGCCCTCGAGGAAGAGGCACCAAAGCCGAATCGGAAGGAGTAGATCTCGCTGGAAGAAGCTCGTGGAGCATACCGGGATGGGTTCTCCTATAAATATTGCAACAGCGTTCTCCTAGACACAAAGAGCTTTCCAGTTCAGGACACACCATTTTTGCAAATGGACTTGCTACACTTTTAACCCTTTGAGAGGCTCGCTGGGCTTGAAAACCCCGGAGGGGCGGCCAGGTAAAAGTTAGAGCAAGAGAAAAATACAGGAAAAAAAATATAGAGAAGCAAAAATACAAAAAAGAAAGAAAAGAAAAGAAAAAGACAAAAAATTATGCAAAAGAAATGAAAAAAGAAATAGAAAAATGAAAGAAAGCTCGCAAGGTCGAAAACCCGCATCGGGCACCTTGGCAAAGAGTGAGAGCCTAAAAAGTGAAGGTTAAATACCTGAGTGTACTTAACGGAACTACGTGAGGCTTGATTCCCATGCGTTTGGGATACGCTAGGCAACCTTCAATCGTGACAGTCCCAGCCTCCAACGCTTTCATAGCCGTCTCAGTTCCATGCAATGGTATCGATTTCATCCAAAGTCAGCGCCAACCCCTCCAAAGGCGACTGTGTCCATATAAATTTGTTGTGACGTCTTTCGTCATCGCTGTGTCCAAGAGCCTCGACCACCGCCAAATGAAGATGTTTGCAGACTGCTGCGCACACCCAAAACAAAGGGGCAACTTTCCGTTGCCTCCCACCCCCCTTCAAACCAGGGGCAATTTTCCTTTGCCTCCGATCCGAGGTTGCGCATCTCGAAGAGTAAGTTCCATGCTTGTCGAGCATCAGCTGTTTGAAAACTAGTTTTTGAAAATTTTTACTGAGGTTGACTATTTTCTCGAAAACTATTTCATTTTCCAAAACTAGACCATTGTCTTGGACCCAAAAAAGGAAAATTTTCAGTGCTTGCTGCCTGATTTGCATGCTTTTCAAGTCAAGAAATCGAACAAGTACGTTAATCTGACTCTCCTTTTTCATCAAAATTGTTTTAGTAGAAAGCAAAAACAAAGAATGGTTAAAATGATGAACTAGGGGCACAGTTGAGCCAGGCATTCTGTCTTTCCCCCGTCATCGACGTACTTTCCAGAAGAGCGCTCTACCCGTCAGAAGAAATGGTCGTGAGCTAACAGTGTTGAGCATGAACCCACACCGTTCTATTTATCCATCAATCACCCCTGGGAGGGATGAAAAATGAGAGAATGAAGAATAGAGAGGTGTAAGTTGAGATAAAAGTGAGGAAAAGGGTTTTGAGAGAAAATCCGAGCTCGAGAGCCGAGTGATGTGAGAATCACAAATCAGAAAGGGTGGGAAACAATGCCTAGAGAAACTGGCTCCTCGTGGTCCGAGGTCCCCCATCTTCGCTAACGTGTCTGTATGTCGTGTCTTCGGTTTTGTTTACCTCAACTTTTGTTTTAGGTCTTTTTCGAGCGTGTCTCGTTGTGTTAGGTCATGTACCTATATTGGAGTCTTCCCCGCTGTGTTCAGTTGTAGGCTCGATATCCCGGTTTGAAAAACCCTCGTTCGATTTCAGAAATCATTTACACTCGGAATGCTGTGCCATTCTCTACATTTGAACGTGTTTCGACTCCAACCGGTTCCATCTTTGAGGTCCGTCCTGTCAGATTGGGCTGTTTGTTTGAGAATTACCGTGTGTAGAATGAACCGAATGCTGTGTTATGGGCTGAATGCAGATTAATCCCCAACAGAGTAAGGGCTGTGTGTCCAAGAATCAGGCAGTGGGTTGTTTAGGTTATTTTGCTGTTGGCTGTTTAAGTTATCTGATTATTACAAATACAAGTGTTCAATTTTCAAATAACCGATCAATTTCGTTTACATTGAGGTGTAACATGATGAGATGCGATGCAATGCATGAGATATGTAAATGTAACACTTTTTAAGCAGAAATCTGTTCATTTGATAATCTTTTTCGAGTACAAAGTTTTGAGGAAAACAAAATCTGCCTGCGGCAGTACAAGGTAATCTAACTACCAAGGAAAAGAGCAAAAGTACAAGAAAGAAGAGAAAAATGACAAAAATCCGCATCTGTGTCGAGCACTCCAAGGGCCGTCAGTCTGTCCTGGTCCTCTTCGTGGACGAGGGTCCAGGGGCATCATCAGTATCATCTTCAGAGCCCGAGCTAGAACCGCCTCCGGACTCCTCCTCCGATGACTCGGACTCCGCCTCTGACTCCTCGTCATCATCATCATCCGGGACTGGAGCTCGTGAGCTGCTCCCGACATGAGTGCGCCCCGCCTTGGAGCGGGGAATACTCGGCCCTCCTCATCTCTCCCCCGGGCAGGGACGGAAGGTCCAGCTGGAGCACCTCCTGCCATGGGAATCTGGAAAGGAGGCTGAAAAAGTACATAAAAAGGGAAATGCATCAGTATAGTGTAGACAGTTTATTAGTGTAGAATGCAGTGTATGAGTACAGTGTGTGTATGCCGTGAGCAGTTTAACAGTGCAGAATGCAGTGTATGAGTACAGTATGAGAATGCCGTGATCAGTTTATCATCGCAGAGTACGGTGCAGAATGCAGTGTATGCAGTATATCAGCTACTGTGAGATCAGTGTATCAGGTGTTGTGCCGTGCATCAGACTATGTAAAGCAGTGTATGAATGGTTTGAGGCCAGTGTCAGAAGGACACACCGGTATGCTGTAGAGGGCTAGGAGGTCAAATGTCCGCTTAAGCATCCCCATCATTGAGGCATTCATCACCAACGACTGACGGGTATACTCAGAAGAAGCCTGCAAAAGTATTAGATGCATCAGTATTCTGTGGAATATCAAATAAACTGAATGAATGACTATACAAAAGTGCAGTAGTACATACCGGAGGTAGATCGGGGACATCGATGAACTCGTGACCAGCCGGTGGAGGGGCGAAGGGAATCTGATAGGTCGACCCACCCTGCCCCTGGAAAGTCAGTACAGCAGGCAGGGCAGGCCAGCCAGCAGTCCCCCGCCTCCTGAACTCCGCCCCTGCCACGGACTCGGGCCCTCCTCGCAGCCCCTACTCCAACTCCCGCTCCGGCCCCAGCTGCCGATGCCACAGGCCTAGCCCCCTCTGCTCGACGGCCGCTCAGAGGTCGCATCAGGTATGTCTTGCACGTTACTCCCGATAGTCTCCGGTGCCTCTAAAGCCGGCCTCCTCCCAGCCAATGGTGTAGTCATCCATCTGCTCGCTGGTGAGCCTCTCGTCTCCCTCATATCTGCAGGAGGGTGAACCGGGACTATCTGCTCAGGTAACCCAGGGTCTGGCGTAGGAAACGCTTCCCCAGGTACCAAGCCCGACAGACCGGGCCCTCCAGCAAGACCCGGAAACGACGAGGTCTCATCGGCACCGGCAAACCGATCTCGAGTCACAACTGGGCAACAGAGCCCACGACCGCCAGGTCGAGTGATCTGAAAGTGACAGACAGATTGTTATCTACTGTTATTGAAATATGCAGTGGGAAAGCGAAGCTTAAATGAACTGCAAGTAAAAAATACTCGGCCGGGGTAATGGTGTAGAAGTACCGGCGGAAAAACCCGAAAGTCTCTCGGCGGCCGCGAGTGCATCTCCCGTCAAAGCGCTGTGAGAAGGGGACGACCAGGGGAGTCTCTGTGACTGGTACGGGGGCAAGGCCTAGGAAAGTAGGCGTAAACCCACAGCTGCAAGGTAAATAACCAGTGCATTTATCAGAAAAAGCAGAATATACAGAATAAAGAGAAATGGCAAAGCCGTGTGTTGTGCAGTGTATTGTGTGCAGTGTACAGTGTGAGCAGTGTACAGTCAGTGTGAAGCAGAATGTATGTGTGTGCGCGTGTGTACAGTATACAGCGAGTATGAAACAGACTACAATGTGTGCAGTGTACAGAGTACAGAAAGTATAGGCAGAAATGAAAAACGGAGAAAGAAGTGTACTCCAAGCCCGCCAGTAGCCTCCAAGCAGCTGGCCGCTGCCGGCGAGAAGCCGAGCTCATGTATCCATAGAGGGTGGCCAGAGCGGCGCCACCCCAGTCATAGTGCAGGATGTCCCGGACGTCCACCAGTGCACTGAGTAGGCAGAGAGGCACGGTGTTCGCCCGATCGGCGAAGATGGTAGTCCCGAACAGGAACATGAGGAAGCCGCGAGCATACCTCTCCACGTCCTCCTGGGTCATCTGCGCCTCCTCCTCCAACACGGGCTGGACCCGAAACTGTACCTCGAACTAGGAGTATCGAACGAAGCCTGGACGAGCAAGAGGTGGGGCCTCCCCTAGTAGATGGACTTGAGCGGCGGTCCACTCATCCATGTCGATGTCGAAAGGGATCGGATCCCCCCCTACCCTGATGCCAGTAAGCATCGAGAAATCGTACGGGGTCATCGTCATGTCCCCTACAGCGAAAAAGTGAAAAGAATCCGTGGTGTCCCACCACCTCTCCGCCAAAGCGACAAGGAGAGGCCTGCAAGTGGAGAGCCTAGAGAGTCCTCGGCAGAAGGCGCCGAAACCCGCTCAATCCACGATGCGTCGGACTGCATCAGGGAGCTCATCGTACCACTCCCGAGCACCAGTATTCCCATACCCGCGAATGGTATGGGAACCCTCTTGTAAACAGAAAATAACAATTGCGAGACAACATTCAAAATGCAGTTTTGAAAAAGCAGATGAAGCATGTGTGCAAGTTTGTCAGATTCAGGCAAATACCGGGTGCCGGTGTGCTTACAGTGAAACACGTGTGACGTGTCAGCGTGTTTGGGTGTTTCAGAACAGATATAGCATTGTGTGCAAATTTAACAGATTCAGACAAATACTGGGTGCCAGTGTGTATGCAGTGAAATACAGTGAGTGCAGTGTGTTTGAGTGATTCAGGGCTAGTGCAGTGTGTGTGCATGTGTCAGTCTCAAGCAGATATCAGTTGTATGTATGTTTACAGTCAACTACAATCTACAGCATGTCAAATTCAAGCAGCTAAAGAGTACAACTAACTATGACAGTTTTGTATCCTATATTGCGGAAAGTAAAGCAGAAGAAAGAGAGTTACCTCGGAAGTGCCGAAGGAAAGGTGGGAGGTAGGCTCGCGCAGCAATAGCTCAGGCGCCACGTGCCTCTCGAAGCTCCGGAACTGACGTAGGCCGTCGGGGGGCAGAGCATGGATCGCCGGTCGGTAGGTCGCCGGGTCGAACGGGCGCTCGCTCAACGGTAGGAGCTCGACCCCGGGATCCATCTCGTGGTCCGGGGGAGTCCCGCCACGTGGAATGTCGTCCGCCATATCGAAAATGATGAGAAAATGGCCGGAGGAAGGAAAACCGGGCCGGAATACGAAGAGTCAACTGAAAAGTCAACTCCCGAGAGGGTCGGAAATAGCCGGAAAGGCCGGAATGTGAAAAGGCACGGAAATGAAGAGGAAAGCAAGGGGAACAAACCCCGAAAAGGCGGGAACGCCAAACGAGGCACCAAAACAAAAATGCGATCGGTGGAAAATGTCCGAAACGCAAAGAAAATCGCGAATCCGACGACGAAACGGGCGTAGAACGTGAAGAAACGGAGAAACGAGGAGAGAAAAATGCTCTAGAGAGAGAGTGTGAAGGATTTCGGCGGAAGAGGAATGAGAAAATAGGGTTTTGAAACCCTATTTTAAAACACCCAAAGTGAAAAGTCGAATCTGCCCCGACTCAGCAACTGTTTGTCGGTCGGCAATATTTTGTGCCGGCCAGCAGTATTTTGTGCCGATGGATTGATTTTTCAGCCGGTGGCCTCCCCTTCCGGCCGGTGGTGTTCCCACAACCTTGTTTAATTATGGTGTATGCATTGATAATTCGAACCATTTAATGTGTAGAACTCGTTAAATATTTTATTTTTATAAAAAAAAATTACGTTGATAAGATATTAATAACTAATTAATCAAATCACATTTGTATCAATGATAAACATGGTTTTAAAAATAAATTATTGACACAAATGTAATATGGTTGGCTGTTGATATCTGATCAATATAATTTTTTACAAGATTAAAGTATTTGATGAAATCTATACATTTAATATTTATGATTATCGGTGCGAGTTTCGTGGTGAACCCACAAAGGTTCAATAACACCCTTCAATCGATTTTGTTAACTGGCGAGAAAGTTCTCCCAAAAATATATTCTCCATTGATTATGGTCCATAATGATTGAGTATTTGGAGTCTCTACTGATTATAACCCATAATGATTGAGTAATGGGAGTTAATGGCTTAAAATAAGTAATCCAATAAAATTATGTAAATGATATAATAAAATTATGGAAGTGTGTACCATACATATACCTTATAATTAAAAAATAAAATAATATAATTTATACTTTTTGAGTCATAATTAAAATAAAATAAAATAAAAGTCATAACTAAACATAGAATGAGGCATAACTAAACATCTCATGCGTCATAACTAAATAAGAAAATTGGTCATAGCTAAATAAGAAAATGACAACTAAGAGTGGATCTGTATTTTTTTTATCAACAAAATCTAAATAAGAAAATGGCACAACTAAGAGTGCATATATATTTTTTTTGTCAGCAAAAATAAACTGTATTGATGATAGAACACATACATTAAATATGAGATTATACCAAATGTAGAGGGTCAGAAATTAAGCCCCAAACTAAGTATGGACTCCAGCACTAAGATCGCCCTGAGAAGGCGACCGGGGATAAGAAAGGAGCGTGGACCAAAGCCCAAGGGAAGTGGTCCAACAAGTGGGCCGAGGTAGGTTCGACCCACCAAGGCTCCAGATGGACTCAGTGAGGAAAAATTCCCAAGTCAAGTTGCAGAGGCAACATGTGCAGCAATGAAGTTGTCGAGGGAACATGTGTAGTGACAGAGTTGCTGGGGCACTTTGTCTCAACGCCGCCATTCCTATTAACTTCAGTTCTACCGCCATTGGAAGTTGCCGAGAGAACATGTGCAGCGGCAGAGTTGTTGAGGTACTTTGTCTCAGTGCCGCCATTCCTATTATCTTCGGTGCCACCGCCATTCCAAGTAATGTTGGTGCCACGATCATTTGGCATTGCTGAGGCAAAGAAAAGACCGTGGCAACTAAGCTCCTGAAGCAATACTTGCGGCGCCCAAGTTGCAGAGGCATTCTGTCAGCGCCGCCATCTCTGATATCTTCGGTCATGTCATCTAAACTTGCAGCAGCAACTACTACCCCAGCAACTAAATTGCAGAGGGAATATCTTGCCAAGGTAGTAACAGCATTTGAGAGAGTCTTCCCTCTGAGGCTAATACCTGGCGCTGATAACAGGCCCCAAGGCATTAGCTGGCCTAAGGCTGATAGCAGGCCCCATAGTTCATTTAACTTGACATTGATAGCAAGCCCCAAGACTTACTGGTTGGAGCTGATAGCAGACCCAGAAATACCAGTTTATTGTGGCAACCCCGCGAAGATAGGAGTAGGGTAGCCCAAGCATAAGGGACTCCCTTTCCATTACCCAGGTCATGGACCTGCCTTGGTTGCACAGGCAAGACTAAGGAAGCCCCCTTGGGCTTGGTACTAAGGCGCAACATGGTTGATAGCAGGCTTAGCTGTGGCCTTCGCCCTAGGAAGCCAGGGAGTTTGTGGTTAGGTGGCTAAGGGTGGAGGTTTCGCTGAGGTGAACACAAACATAGCCGATAGCTGGCTAATGGAGTCCTGAGAATGCATGTACTGGCCAAATAGAACTGAAAAGGCAAGTGCAGCGGGAAGGTTCACCGCTACAAGTGTACTTGCTGAGGTTCAAGCTGAGAAGGCAAGTGCAAAGGGAAATGCTTCCGCTGCAACTACACTTGCTGAGGCTCAAAAGGGAGTTGCAGCGCCAAACACTCCCGTTGCAACTACATTTCCTGAGGCCAAAAAAGGTAGTTATGGAGGCAAACAGATAGTACACAGTACATGCAGAGGGACACGTAGCACCTTCAGCCTGGTGGCTCAAGGCAGAATATTCCATGTGATCCTCTGGGACACATTTCTTCTCTCTATTTTGCCACTTGGTGTCCTCTTGGCACCAAGGAAAAGCCTATAAACAGGACCCATTTCCTAAGGTTCAAAAAGAGGAATTTTAGGGATTTGGGGGAGATGCTGTCCAATTTGGCACTACCATACACTTTTTCTTGAGCCACTTGCTTCACCCTCACCTAGCTACACACTCTCCAATTCCTAGATAGTTGCTGCTGTTTGTTCTCAAGCCACTTCCACCATTATTGGACCATTAGCATAGTTTTGCCTCTCTAACCTAGAACTCCCCTTACACCAATAAATAGGAGGCAATGGCAAAAAATATCATAGTGACACATCCAAATCCTAACTAATTTGGCACCAAAAAGATCACACAATCATATTCTAACTAACTTGGCACCAAAAAGATCATACAATCATATTCTAACGCAAGCCAAGTGGTTGGTGAAAAATCGGAGGGGAGGGGGAAGCAAAAAACCGAAACAGAACAAATAGAGTAGCTTGATTACATAGACAACACCTTCAAAGCTTTTGCAAGAGTACACAACAACTCAGATCCAAACACTCTCCTGCTGCTTAATCACTAGCACAATTAATGTGCTCTAATCTGAAGCAAATTGAACACCATATCATGCACTAACCAAGCAATGTGAGGAAGGTGGTATTTAATCCACGATGCGATACTAACCTTCACCAATTCACATAATACATCTAGTTGAGGCTAAGATCCATTGAAAACACACTCATTCTTACGTTTTCAAATGGGCTGTCAGTCTAGTAATAAAAAAGGGAATTTGATGATAGACCCATCACTGTCTAATTTATCTTTTAAAAAGACAAGAATTATATAGGTGCTTTCAAAACCCCTTAATATTTAAAAACTTGTTTCTTTTACTATATTTCCCTCATATCTATTAGCTCTCTTATTAAGTCATCTTCACAGTGTATTTCAGAGTAAAATTTTACTTTGAATCATAGCAAATTTTACTCTGATTCAGAGTAAAATTTTACTCTGAATCAAAGTAAAGTTTACTATGATTCAAAGTAAAATTTTATATTTTTAAGCAAATCAACATGTTTTTAACCAGAGTAAATTCAAAGTAAAATTTTATATTTTTAAGCAAATCAACATGTTTTTAACCAGAGTAAAATTTCAGAGTAAAATTTTACTTTGAATCATAGTAAAATGATTCAAAGTAAAATTTTATATCATTAAGCAAATCAACATGTTTTTAACTAGAGTAAAATTTTAATTTGAATCATAGTAAGTTTTATTCTGATTCAGAGTAAAATTTTACTCTGAAAATACAATTTTACTATCATTATATAATTCAAATTGCAATGAATTGATAGAAAATTTTTAGTGTCACTAGGAGTCCAAAAACAAATAATAGAAGTACACAATAATAGAGTAAAAGTTTACTATCATTGTATAAAAAATAATAAAAAATAGAACAGATAACATCAAAGTAATAGTTTACTCTCTGTAGACACCCCATTTTTAACCGCCCTTAAGACTTGGGCGCTACTGATTGCTTACTTGGTGATGAAAATTGTGCAGTGCAAAGGTTCGATTTCTTCAGCAAGAGGAGCATCAAATCCCAACCTCACACCCCATTTTTGGATCAAAAATATTTTGACCAAAAATATTTTAGACCTTAAAACCCTCTTTTTCAAAATATTTTTGAAAACGTTCCTACGATGTTCCGAGGCTCGCATTTCATTAAATGTTGCACTTTTCGGTAAACTAAGCAAGGACAAAAGTGGAAATGAATGAAAGAGAGGTGAAATCTCTGGAAAATATTTCAAAACACCTTATTTAGGGGTTTGGGGTTGAAGAAAAGAGGAGAGGAGAGAAGAAAACTAGTTTGGGAGAAGTTCAGCATGAATCCGGGTAGGATCGAAACTGAACAGTCTTCGTTAAAAGAGGCATAAATTTTTTCACAGTTGGAATTTTGATGTTAGGCTGCCATCATTGGAAATAAGACTTCCCGGGCTTCAATTTAGGCTAAAGAATGACCTACAACGGAGTCCAGGTGAAGAAGTTATGTCTGGTTGAAGTCGGGCCCAAAAAGTAAATTTTTTTGGCCAACCAGAGGTGGAGGATGCTGGCCATAAATGAGATTTTCTGGCCATATGCCGGCCATGAATGGCCTATGACGACCCCTTTCCGTCCAAGAGTGTTCCTTTCCGGCCAACAATGATGAAGTATTGGCCATCAATGATGAAATGCTGGCCATCGATGGAAAAAGACAGTTTTTGGCAAATATTTATTCTCCAACTGTTACAACTGTCCCTTTTGGGATATTTTCAACCTGAAGCCTCATTTATCTATATATAGAGAGCCTTCTCTATGGTTTTTAAGGATAGAAACATTTTAGGAGTGAAATATTTTGAGTAGTCTCTTTCTCTATAATTCTCTCTCTACATTTCATTCTCTCTTGAACCTTTGTGCATACAAGTGCAGATACACTTCTCCTTTGCCTATACATCCTTAACCAAAGTTTCTTGTCTTTGGGCTGAGATGCTTTGGGACCTTCTTTGAGCTTTAGAAGGTGATTTTAGCTAGATTTGGTGCCTCATTTGTGCCTAAAGTGTGCTTGGCTTTAAGAGGTATAAGACTCACCCTTTAAGCTTGTTTTTATACTTGCTTTTGCCATCTTTGGAAACTGTTTTTGGCCTGATTTTCAACTACAAAAACCTCTATTTTTAAGGTTTAAAAATGGTGGTTTAAGGCCTTTTTGGAGTTAGGGGTGGTCCACTCTTCTTGTGGCTTGCTTGGTAAGTTGTTGTGCCATCTTTCAAAGTTGTTTTAAATTAAACTTTTTGGGCCTTTTTACTAGTGAAACTCAGAGGTTTTTTGGTGAAAAAAACCATGTTTGGAGGTCCAAAATAGGAGGGGTTGGCCTCCCCTCCTTGTGTCTTGTTTGCATGAGTAGATAGCCTAACATGTAAGCATGTTTTTCTACCATTTTATGACTTGATCTCAGCATGTTTTTGCTACTTTTTTGACCTGCTTTAGCTCTGTTTTGCGCTGGTTTGGCCACTTGAGGCTTGCTTTGTATACTTGTAGTGCAATGGTGCTTAATAGTTTAGTTTGTGTTATGTGTTAGCCTTTTATTCTAGCCTTTTTTAGCTTTATTCAAGCATGGTTTAGGCTCTATTTTGACATGCTTTAACTCTGTTTTGAGTGGTCTTGGTCATATGAGCCATGTATTGTATAGCCATAGTGCAAATGCCTTCACTAGCTTAGTGTTTCAAGGCCTCCTATATGTCTTGCATGGGATGGTTGCATGTTGTGACATTGTTTTACATGTCATTTCAATGCATATACCTCTGTCGCACTCTCACTTATATCACTCTTTCATTGCTTTTGAGAGTTTGCTTTGAGACTTATTTGTGAGCCAACATACGAGCATGTTTTTCTTGCCATTTGTGCTTCCATATCAGCATATTTTAGCCATTGTTTTGGCATGTTTTAGCTCTATCCAGAGTTGGTTTGGTCATTTAAGCTTGATATTGTATGCTTCTAGTGTAGTGTTCATCACTAGTTTTATGCTTTTGGCTTTGGAACATGTTGTGTATGTGTTGCTTGCATGTTGTAGCACTATTTGTCATGCCATTTCAACACTAAAAAGTCTGCAACCTCCCTCATTTCTTCATTTTTCTATTTGCTTTGAGGGTTGGTTGGTTTTAAGCTTGTGTTTAAGCTTGAGATAGAGTTTGTGCTCAATGGCTTTAACACTCTTTTGAGGGTTTCTCCTAGCTAAAGGCATGATCTCTCTCATGTCTTAAACCATCATTTGGTTGACCCCTCTCTCATTAGAGGACACTCATCTTGGACTTAACCAATTAAAGAATGGTTTGGTAATGCTAAAATATGTAAATAAAATGAATCAAGTAAAACATGACCAAGATAAGCATGTTGTGTGCATTGCATGTGACGACCTCACTATGTATAATATTTTATATTTGGTTAATTAAGGAGATTTGAGATTTTAATTAGTCGTTATCCTGATTTAATTTGGGATTTATGAAAATTTTTGGAGTCTGATTTGTATTTGATTTTAATAAGAATTTAATTTGGAATTAGAAATTGAATGTCCAAATGGCTTAAGGAGGTAAAATTATTGAGTTGATTCAGTTTAATTTCAAGTATTGGACCATATGAGGGTTTAATTAAATATTCGATTCAGTTTAGTAAAATTGAGATTCGATTAATTAGGTCTGAATTGGAGTTAATTAAGTTAGTTAAATTATGAGGATTGAGGATTGAGGATTGAGAATTGTTATTATAACGGATTAAATTTATTTATGAGATGTTCAATTTGAATATGTAATTTATTGACAGAAATTTAGAGTCTGATTAGAAATTAAAGGTCTAAATGATTTGGGGAATCAAAATTGATGATGACAATAAGTCTAATTTAATATTTGGAGCCTTTTGGGTGTTTGATTAAAAATCTGATTCAGAATGACAAAATTAAATATAATTAATTGGGCTATAATGGAAGTCAAATTAGACTGATTAAATTAAGTGTGATTTGTGATTAGTTATGATTAATTTAATTATATGATAATCAAGATTTGTTTTAGGCTAAGTGTTGCTTAATTAAATTAATCCTAAGCATAAAATACATTATGGAACAAACTAGAATTTGTGGGTGTGGGTGCACTGAGAAATTTAGGTGGGTGTACTAAGAAATCTGGTTGTGAATGTTGTGCTGGCAGCTTCAATCAATGTGCACGTGTGTAGTGTGAATACATTTAGAGAAGTTGTGTGTGTGTGTTTTATGTGCTGGTGAACTTAATGGGTAGATGTAATTCATTTGACCCAAAACATTTTGCAAA
>NW_021025763.1:234660-343254 GCF_004153795.1 Camellia sinensis
ATGCGTGCATCATTCATCAGTATTGCATGCACCGGGCTCGGCGCATCATGCTAACTGCATTAGTATTTCAAATCTAACTTGAATACATGCTACTTGTCCATTTTCACATGTCATTTATAGACTAGCCGAGCCTACTCTAGTGACATTCTGTATGCGTTACATTAGGCATTTAAACATGGACTTGGATCATGCATGATTGCTAACATGTTCTTGTTTTGGCACGGAGTACTCGGTAAGCATTTATGCTTTAGCATACCGCATGCATGTGAGTGTTGCCATAACAGCATGGTTACCATGAGGCTAGCTGCTTATGTGATATAACTGCTTGAATGCCTGTGGATGGAGGTTGAATTACCTAAATTGGGATAACGCATTAAAACTGTGAGTTTTGAGCCCACTAGATAGTGGCAAAACCATCTTTTCTAAAAGCCCACTCGAGGGTGGCAAAACCTGCAGTTTAGCCTACTTGCGAGTAGCAAACCATTTTCAAAACAAGCATGAAATGTTTTGTTCCAATTTAGGCGATTTGGTCTATACTTGTTTACTGTGCGCATAACATAGTAATTCTAGGCTAATAAATGGAATAAGAACACATAACGTTTTCAAAACAGAATATCACGGTTAGTAGAGGCCGGTCTTCGGACCGGGCAAGAGGGGTGCTCATAGCTGACCTTCCCCGATCGTACCCAAGTTCCCGAGTCGAGGCAACTTTGGTGATGACGGACACGTGGCCTTTGGCACCGAGTCAGGGTTTCCTAAATTCCCCCAAAATAAAATATTTAGGTGGCGACTCTGTATTTGGCAAAGCAGTCCATGTTTGGCACTTCTTTCAAAAAATCTGTTTTCTCAAAACGATTTGCCAGATTTGGACTCTTTGGTTCAGATTAAGAACCGTGACAATTAATCGAGTCCGAGCTGTAGTGACCCCAAAATGAACAGAACATGACTCACCCTCCCGGGGCGTTCGGGCGCGTCTACAATATATTAATAATTTCTGTAGAAAAAGTATGAACTATATCAATTTCTATTAATATAAAAAGTAAAAAATAAGATGACCTTGACTGAAATCATGGCCATAAGAAAATTGGAAGATTTGAAAGCAAATGTTATGCAGAAACCACTAGCCTTGGCCTCGACCTTGACTGAAATCAGTTTGTGGAAATGATGCTTCTTGACGATTTCTTTATCATTGAGTTATTTTGCATCGGCAACATGCTCCAGCCGGTAGTTGAAAATCAACAAATTTTCCAATCAGTCCAGTCTGTAAAAGAACAGAGACATGAAAATTTCCAAGCATACCAGATTTTCTTACTACTGCTAGCTGAGAATGACCATATTTTCAAATCACAGCAGATTTTGTCTGCCATAGGACGTGATTTAATTCTACTTGAAGATCAACTTCCGTTTTTTATCCTTAATCGTTTGTTCGACATGACTAATAGCGATTCAAACTTGGAAATCATTCAAATAGCCTTTGATTTTCTGAAAATCATGTTGTTCAAATTTTGAAATTAAATAAATAGATTTATGAAGAAATCAAATTATATACCAAGAACGTATGCTGATAATTACAATTAAATTTCAGTAGAAATACACAAAACAATAAAAAGGTAAAGAGACGAAACTGAAGCCTACACGGAAGTAGTTTTCTTAAAACAGATTTCGCCGCCTCACGGGTCGAGTGCTTGAGGAAACCCAGCGTCGGTCTCCTAGGATACGACGGTCAAAACCAGCTACGGCAGAAGCACTTTCTGCCTAGCTTAGCGAACAAGAACAGTGGCAGCACTCTCTCAATGTAGGAATTTTCTGACAAACTGACTTGTAAAATGGAAGCAAAAAATTTCTATATTGAAACTTGATAGGAGGGTCTCAATTTATACATGTAAAGGGGAGAGAAGAAGAGCCTCCAGCCTTTAAGGTTGGTCATTAAAACACCAAGCATCCATAGCCCCTTTCCAAAAATATGAAAGTTTGGATGCCCAAAGGGTTCACACCCTTTAGCTAAGAAAAATGATTTAAATACTCTTTAAAATCCTATTCATGAATCTAACATCATGTGGCAATTTCTTGGCAATTTCTTATTCAAAACCCAATGGTTTTTGGCTCACTTGGACCTAGCACAATAAAAGGTTGGGACCCACTTTAATATTTAATTAAAGTCACCACACTTTAATATTAAATTAAAGTCACCCAAAATCCTTTTTTCCAACAATCCCCCACATGAATAAAAATTGACCGAAAGACTCAACAAACGGATATCGTTCAACAGTAATGACTCGAAGAGAGAGTACAACGAACTAACCCCGACATCAGAGAAGGTAGCTTTTGGTTTTGAACCTCTCCCAGTGAAAACCTATTGAGTTTACTGGCTGATCAGTGAATAAGACATCTTGAATTGCTTTGCCGTTTATGTAAACTGAGACAATAGATCTCACACGGGAATTACTCCTACCACCATTCTGTTCTCACTGGTGTGCCCTATGTGGCCCTGGACACTAGCCTGGTTCAGCGAGTGGTTTCAAAGAATCTTGGCCTGCCCAATTCTTCTAGAAGCGGCCCCACTTCACACTCACATCGGTGACTCTACTTGAGTATCCTGCAATACTCAGCTCAACAGCTTAACACACTAGAGTCATTAAAAGCTCAGCTTAACCTCTACACTTGCAGGTATCACTGATAGAAGGAATGGCTGGAGGTTTAACCTCCTCAGTGACATACCACCGTTACACGCAATTAGGTTATCCCATTGAACCTAGATCTTGGGATCTCCAGTCAACTAGGTTGGGTTTCCATTCCGGTAACTTCCAAAGGCCTCAACCCCATTCCTTTTGACGACGTTTTGACTAACACTCGACTTAACCCTTTGGTCAGCGGATCCGCAATGTTGTCCTTAGACTTTACATAGTCTAAAGAGATAACTCCATTCGAGAGTAGTTGTCGTATGGAATTATGTCTACGACGGATATGTCTAGACTTTCCATTATACATATTACTCTGTGCCCTACCAATTGCAGATTGACAATCACAATGAATACAAATAGCTGGCACAGGTTTAGACCAACGTGGAATATCTTCAATGAAATGGCGAAGCCATTCTGCTTCTTTCGTTGCTTTATCCAAAGCAATAAACTCTGATTCCATCATTGATCTAGATAAACACGTTTGCTTGGAAGATATCCAAGACACGGCTGCCCCACCAAGAGTGAACACATATCCACTAGTGGACTTTGAGTCCTTTATATCTGATATCCAATTCACGTCACTATATCTCTTCAAGCACCGCTGGATATTGAGTATAATGCAGCCCATAATCCCGAGTGTAGCGTAAATACCTTAACACCCCCACAATGCCCTTCCAATGAGAAGCATCGGGATTATTTGTGTATCTACTAAGCCTGCTAACCGAGTAAGCTATATCCAGCCTAGTATAACTCATCAGATACATTAAACTTCCAATTACTCGAGAATATTCTAATTGAGAGACACTCTCATTATTATTCTTGGCAAAATGTAGACTTAAGTCTACAGGTGTCGATGACACATTCGTATCTGATCCACTAAACTTCTCAAGTATCTTATCAACATAATGAGACTGAGATAGTATAATTTCGCTAGAGATTCTGGTAATCTTAATTCCCAGAATAACATCTGCAATGCCCATATCCTTCATGTCAAACTTAGAGTTTAACAACTTCTTGGTAGTTTTGATCATTTCATCATTACTACCTATAATGAGCATATCATCAACATATAGACACAAAATGACATAACCTCTGTCAGTGTCTTTGACATAAATACACTTGTCACATTCGTTGATTCTAAACCCATTTGACAGCATTACTTTGTCAAACTTCTCATGCCATTGTTTAGGCGCTTGTTTCAAACCATACAAAGATTTGATAAGTTTACAGACTTTCTTGCTTTGTCCTGGAGCTGAAAACCCTTCAGGTTGCTCCATGTAGATTTCTTCATTCAAATCCCCATTTAAGAAAGTTTTCTTTACATCCATCTGGTGTATCTCAAGATTGCACAGAGCTGCTATCGCAATCACCATGCGAATGGATGTCATCCTAGTTACAGGTGAGTACGAATCAAAGTAATCCAGGCCTTCTCGTTGCTTGTACCCTTTGATAACGAGCCTCGCCTTATACTTGTCAATTGACCTATCGGCCCTCATCTTTCTTTTAAAAATCTATTTGCAGCCTAAAGGCTTGCAACCTGGAGGTAAATCTACCAACTCCCAGGTGTGGTTATGTAAGGTGGAGTCAATCTCACTTTTGATCGCTTCTTTCCATAAAGGACTCTCAGGAGAAGTCACAGCTTCGTGGAAAGTTTGAGGTTCGTTCTCAACCATATAAGTCAAGAAGTCTGGACCAAAAGATTTGGATATCCTAGCCCTTTTACTCCTTCTAGGCTCATCTAAAACCTCAATTTGATCATCAACTGAATCATCAACATGATCATCCTCACTAGCAAGCTCATCAAATTTCTCCAAAGACCTTAGAACCCCTTCATGGGTTCGGCAAGGAAAAATGTCTTCAAAGAAACATGCATTCCTTAACTCCATGATGGTATTCCTATGTATGTCTGGAATTTCAGACTTATGCACAAGAAACCGATATGCACTACTATTATGTGCATAACCAATGAATATACAATCCACGGATTTCGGGCCTATCCTAACCCGTTTGGGTGTAGGAATCGCCACTATAGCAAGACACCCCCACATTCGTAAGAATTTATAAGAAGGCTTAATGCCTTTCCATAACTCATACGGGATCTTGTCCACTTCGCTTCAACACAAGTTTCACACTTGTGTTTCGTCAGAACAACCTTGTCGGACTCAAAAACCATGCGAAAACATGTTTATTGAGAATAGACCTTGAGACAAGATTCTTACGAATGTCTGGAACATACAGGACTTCGTTCAAGGTTAGCTCTTTCCTGAGGTTAACTTTAGGACCACCTTTCCCTCAATAAATGAGGTAGTAGAGTTTCCCATAAACAACTTCTCACCGTTTGTAACCGGTTCGAAAGTTGTAAACAGCTCCTTCCCAAAGAACCGATAACCAGGTTCCCACGGCTTGTATGCCAGCTTCTTTGCAACACCACCCCTTGGCCTATACTGAGGAGGTACTCCCTTCTTTCTTTCTATTATCCTCCTCAATACGTAGTCGGATAATTAAGTCTTCTTTGTAGAATTTATACAAAGTCTTAAATAAATCCTTGTGTCACAATGATTATGAAACTCTCAAAATCATATAACAGTAAAATCATTCCCATAATGTCATTAACCGAATTAGGCACCCAAATATAATTGGTCCAACCTATCACTCTGACGCTAATAGTCTTACTATTAGGAAACACAAATCCAGTGTTCAATAGTCTACTATTTGGAACTTCATAACATGGCCAGTAGTCTTATCACTAGGAATCACTAATTTCTCAATATGTGGTCAGTAGACTTTCTACTACTAGGAATCACAACGTCTTGACATAGGATCAATAGACTCTTTCATTACTAGGAATCATTATGTCATGACATATGACCAGTAGCCTCTCCACTACTAGGAACCATAATGTCTTAACCTGTGATCAGTAGTCATTTTACTACTAGGAATCACAATCTCATAACTGTGTAACCAGTGATCTAACACCCCCTAGGAACCACCAGTTTTCTATCTATGTGATCAGTGATCTTGAACTCACTAGGAGCCACCAATTTAAGAATATATTTGGAATTTAAAAATCCAAAAAATATTCACCCACTATGACAGGTTGTCTCAACTTTGCTTCAAGCAAAGTTACATAGCAATCATAAATGCTATAAATAACACAAGGATACCATACTAATTGCCTCTAATCCATCAGAGATATTTTAATGCAATTTTATGATTTCCTTTAATCATACTTGATCTCTCAAGATCTTCCTTTAAGAATCTCGTGAGGCAAAGGTTGTCAGGTGGAACAACATTTCTGTTTGTCATCTTTTGAAGCCATTTCTGAAACATCACAACTGAATTTCACTTCTGTGATTTCAGAAATTAAACTTAACCTTTAGAAAATCCCTCAAATGGAAATTTAATTCAAAACTAGTCTCACCATTTAACCTAGAATCGAACATGGTCAGGAATGTTCCCAGGAAGACTAGAGGGGTCACATCGGTCCTACTTAAAACCTAGTTAACCTTTTGACAAAACATTCAAGAGCATGTTGACTCCTAGTCCATAGGAAACAATTTTAAAATTAAGATTTCCAGGGGATAAACCAGGTTATAACAAACTGATTTCCAAGCAAATAAAATTTGCTACCAGAATTACACCATTCATAAAAGTTAACCGGTACTCCCAGAACTGAGCCCATTATTTCTGAATAAAATCAGAAATATTTTAGCTAAAGCTAAAATTTGGTTTCCTTTCTCAAAACCAAAACACTTGGGACATAATCAGATTATAACCAAAGACTTTCTCCAAACTTGGTTTTCCAAAGGTTTGAAACCAAATCCGTCTTAGTTGTCATTTCTGAACAAATAAGAATTACTCTTTAGCCAAGGCTAAACACTTTAGTTTCTATTACAGAAAACCAAACCAAATTCCAAATTTACAAGCAATTTAAAAATTGCGACAACCAAATACATGCATAAAAAATGCTACTAATAAAACAAGCAAATAAAACTTGCTACCACAAATTGATAAACAAACCAACTAAATCTCAAGCAAAACATGCTTCAAACATTTAAATAAAATAGCCAATCCATAAGGATTCTATTTAGTCCAAAAGCCTTTCCACGCTTAGGTATTCCTATTCAACACTAAAGTTAGTAGTCCAAACATTTTTTGTTTTTTACATCCCAAATACTATTCATTTGGTTTTGTATTTGTTTTTTCATTCCCTTTCGCATTGGTATGCCTACAAAGAAAGTTAGTAGCAAACCACAACAAAATACAAACAAATAATCTAAGCAAAAAATAAATATAATAAATAATAGAAACCATCTAGCCAACTATTTATAAAATTAACCAATGAATTAAAATGCTAATTTAATTAAAACTTAAAAAAAAAAGTTCAATACTTATGAATGAAATTAATTCATAATAAACATTTAAACTAATAACTCTATATAAATAAGTTAAATTCAAAGTTAATGCACCCAATTAAATAATTCACATTAATGCACCCAATTAGATAATTTAGATTAATGCACCCAAATAAATTCAAATTTATGCACCCAGTTAAATAATTGAGATTAATGCACCCAATTAAATAATTCACATTAATGCACCAAATTAGATAATTTAGATTAATGCACCCAATTAATTCAAATTAATCATGTACACAATTCATAAAGATTCTATAACTCTAAATACATTAAACTAAAATTAATAGGCAAGAGTTACAAACCAATAACCATTTAGCAATTAACATATGCAAATAATTCTAAAAACATTAAATTATGTAATCTAGTCTAGAAAATAATAAGCATGTAACAAATTAAAACTAGAATAGAATTAGCATGTCAAAATTGCAGCATCCATAAATTATATTTTATAACCTTAAAAGTCATGCAAATTATGATAGAGAATTCTAACTAAACTAAGCAATTAGAGAGTACCATTGCATAATTTACAATCATTGAAATAGTGAGCAATTCCACAACAATTCCTAGTAACATTATACAAAGCTAACCTAATAGTCTATATAAATCTATTCGATCAATTTCATAGAAAATATATATAAAATCTGTTTTAAGCTTGCTGTTCAAATTGTGAAATTAAATAAATATATTTATGAAGAAATCAAATTATATACCAAGAACATATGCTGATAATTACAATTAAATTTCAACAGAAATACACAAAACAATAAAAGGGTAAAGAGACGAAATCGATGCCTGCACGGAAGCAGTTTCCTTAAAACAAATTTCGCCGCCTCACGGGTCGAGTGCTTGAGGAAACTCGGCGTCTGTCTCCCAAGATACGACGATCAAAACTAGCTATGGCAGAAGTACTTTCTGTCTAGCTTAGCGAACAAGAACAGTGGCAGCACTCTCTCAATGTAGGAACTTTCTGACAAACTGACTTGTAAAATGGAAGCAAAAAATTTATATATTGAAACTTGATAGGAGGGTCTCAATTTATACATGTAAAGGGGAGAGAAAAAGAGCCTCCAGCCTTTAAGGCTGGTCATTAAAACACCAACCATCCATAGCCCCTTTCCAAAAATATAAAAGTTTGGATGCCCAAAGGATTCACACCCTTTAGCCAAGAAAAATGATTTAAATACTCTTTAAAATCCTATTCATGAATCTAACATCATGAGGCAATTTCTTGGCAATTTCTTATTCAAAACCTAATGATTTTTGGCTCACTTGGACCTAACACAATAAAAGGTTGGGACCCACTTTAATATTTAATTAAAGTCACCACACTTTAATATTAAATTAAAGTCACCAAAAATTATTTTTTCCAACAAATCATTGCACCACAGAATAAATTACAAGCTCCTAGTGGAATCTCAATTGACAATATCAAACATCTACTTGACCTAGTACATAATTGTTGGTGCTCTACGTTTGCTGAGATGAATAGAAATGTAACGGTGAAGAAGAAATGGGAGTTCATGAATTCTGCAATAGAACTTCAGGAGGCTGGGGTTCAAAGAAGGCCGAGCAAAGCAACTTATTTGATATAAAATTCATTAGTGGGACTTTAGAAATTCCACTATTATCCATCACAGACTGTACAGAGTCTTTCTTGACAAATCTAGTTGCATTCGAGATGTGTCCTTCATATGATAAGCCAATGTACGTTTGTGACTATATCATCTTCATGGATTGCCTCATCAATTCCTCCAAGGATGTTCGTTTACTTAATCATAGTGGAATTATTGAAAGTTGGGTGGGTGATGATGCAGAGGTTTACTCCATGTGGCACAAGTTCAAAATCACCGTAACAGATCTCAAAAACTTTGGTTACTCTGAAGTTTCCATTAACGTAAACAATCATTGTAAGCGACGCCGAGACATGTGGATGGCAAACTTAAAGCGAAATTACTTCAACAGTCCATGGGCATTGATTTCATTTTTTGCTGCTACCACACTACCGTTGCTTACCATGGCACAGACTATCTTTTCCATTCTTTCTTTTGGCAAAGGCAGCAATTTTGAGTCCCTATTATTGTTTTATGAATCGTGTGTGTTAAATTCAAATAAGCAAAGAGATTTTATATGTTATTTGATTTGTTTCATCATTTTGTGCCATATGGTACATTGTCATGTAAGAGGTGATAAATTATTGTTTTCTTAATCGAGTGTGTAAAATTTAAATAAGTAAAGATTCTATAGTTACCTCAGTTGTTTTATCGTTTTGTACCAATGATACATTTCCATGTAAGAGGTGACAAAATTATTTTCTGCCATATGATCCATTGTCATGTAAGAGAGATGATAAAATTGTGAATAAATAAACAAATAAAGCTTGGATGACATTATAGCAAGTTAGATCAATATCAAACTATCTATAAGAAAAGAAATAGTGCTCTTAATAATAAGATATATTGTATATCCAATCAAGTTGATGTATGTAAACTTTATAAAGCAGTTTAGACCTATTTGAATCAATCAACTAATCTTCTCCAAACGCATTTTGTTCCTTCCCTAACCATGCTCATATTTATAATTTGTGCTTTAGGATGACTCAAAAAACCAATTCCATAAACCAGAGTTCGACACCCCTCAGAATTTGTAAAATCGTCACCTTTCTCTTGAGCTATGAAAATCCAAAGAGTTTCTGAAATGTTGACAGCATGAATGGTTACTCAACACATGAAACAACAATGTAATTAGTTCAGAAATCTCTAATTGTTCATACCAAAGAATTGAACACTCTACGCCCAACTCTAATAGTAATTCTGACTGAACCTGAACTTGTAAAATAATTATAGTTCAAAACAATAACGATTTAACTAGATTTTTGTTTAAAGGATTGTCAACCTAGTATAGACTCCAAACATTAACAATCTCCCACTTTCGACAATTCCATGACAAAATCTACCCAAGCAAATATTACTAAAAGCCACAAAACGATGATCATCTTCTTTGGCGCTTGGAGAGAAGCTCAGAGAACATATGTGGATTTCTTCAAACTCTGATCAAATCCAATTCATTCATATTCCACAGATCTAGAATTACAAATTAAAACCAAAACAAGTAATAAAGAACAATACTAAGTAATTCCCATTGTAATGCACCCTAATCAACCACTTTGTCATCTAGTCAAAAGTTTTGAACAAACATCTAGTACTATATCACCACTAACAGCAATAATATCTCAGAAAACGATAATGAAAAACTGAATCCAAATATCTATTCAATTGCTTGGGATTTAAAATGTCCAAAATGCAGAGATACAAAAGATATACATCGTCAATTAAATCATTTTGTGACAAATGAAGTGTGTTCTCTACACATCTTCAGAGTATTATGTGTAAAAGCAAGGAGTTGAGACACATTCTATGTTCATCTATATGATTCAGGACAAGAGATGTTAGTAATGGAATGACATTGGTAGCCTTCAGAACCTGCAGTAGTGGAAAATCATGGCATTTAATGTGATGTGGAGAAACAATAAAAACGACACCAAAAACAAACATAAATGATATAGACCCCCTTTTTTGTTAACCTCCACAACCCCCACTATCAGCCAGTGATAGGAGGAAAAGAAAAAACAAAGAGTTCCCAATCACAATGCATTGGAGATGGTGGGGGTTCCCTAAAAAGGGGTCCCAACCTTTTTCCAAAAACAAAAGAGAAATAGACCAGGTGAAAAAGGACCATATTATTTACTAATCCATTTTACAAAAATACTAGAACTAGACCTAAACGTTTGAAGTTTAAACAACCAGAGACTTTAACTAGCAAATAAATTGTAGGATGTCCTTAAATTCTTGTACAAATTTGTAAAGGGATGTCTCGTTAATTTTCTTTTTAAATAAGTTAAAAAATTTTATTATTTAAAAGTTAAAAAATATGTGTTTTTCATTTATATTTTAATTATTAATTTTTAACTTATAATAAACTATACTACACAAACTCAATAATCATTGGTTACACTCGGGCCGACAAAGGGATGAAAAAAGAACAGAGAAAAAAATTACCCGAGGCACACAAAAATAAAGAATTTACGGTAAATGTGTGAATAAAAGTGGCTGACGTGACAATAAAAAAAACATAGGATAGGCTTTCCTCCAGTTTATATCAGATTAGAGGATACTGTTTGGCTTCCGTGGGCCTGTGATGGTGTATGCATTGATAATTCGAACCATTTAATCTGTAGAACTCATTAAATATTTTATTTTTATAAAAAAAAATCACGTTGATAAGATATTAACAACTAATTAATCAAATCACATTTGTGTCAATGATAAATATGATTTTAAAAATAAATTACTGACACAAATGTATTATGGTTGGCTGTCGATATCTGATCAATATAATTTTTTATAAGATTAAAGTATTTGATGAAATCTATACATTTAACATTTATGATTATCGGTGCGAGTTTCGTGGTGAACCCACCCTTCAATCGATTTTGTTAACTGGCGAGAAGGTTCTCCCAAAAATATATTCTCCATTGATTATGGTCCATAATGATTGAGTAATGGGAGTCTCTACTGATTATAACCCATAATGATTGAGTAATGGGAGTTAATGACTTAAAATAAGTAATCCAATAAAATTATGTAAATGATATAATAAAATTATGGAAGTGTGTACCATACTTATACCTTATAATTAAAAAATAAAATAATATAATTTATACTTTTTGAGTCATAATTAAAATAAAAAAAAAAAGTCATAACTAAACACAGAATGAGGCATAACTAAAGATCCCATGCGTCATAACTAAATAAGAAAATTGGTCATAGCTAAATAAGAAAATGACACAACTAAGAGTGGATATGCATTTTTTTTTTATCAACAAAATCTAAATAAGAAAATGGCACAACTAAGAGTGCATATATTTTTTTTTTATCAGCAAAAATAAACTATATTGATGATAGAACACATACATTAAATATGAGATTATACCAAATGTAGAGGGCCAAAAATTAAGCCCCAAACTAAGTATGGACTCAAGTACTAAGATCGCCCTGAGAAGGCGACCGGGGATAAGAAAGGAGCGTGGACCAAAGCCCAAGGGAAGTGGGCCAACAAGTGGGCCGAGGTAGGTTTGACCCACCAAGGCTCCAGATGGACTCAGTGAGGAAAAATTCCCAAGTCAAGTTGTAGAGGCAACATGTGCAGCGGTGAAGTTGTCGAGGGAACATGTGCAGTGACAGAGTTGCTGAGGCACTTTGTCTTAACGCCGCCATTCCTATTAACTTCAGTTCTACCGCCATTGGAAGTTACCGAGAGAACATGTGCAGCGGCAGAGTTGCTGAGGTACTTTGTCTCAGTGCCGCCATTCCTATTATCTTCGGTGCCGCCGCCATTCCAAGTAATGTTGGTGCCACGATCATTTGGCGTTGCTGAGGCAAAGAAAAGACCGAGGCAACTAAGTTGTTGAAGTAATACTTGCGATGCCCAAGTTGCGGAGGCATTCTGTCGGCGCCGCCATCTCTGATATCTTCGGTCATGTCATCTAAACTTGCCGCAGTAACTACTACCCCAGCAACTAAATTGCAGAGGGAATATCTTGCCAAGGTAATAACGGCATTTGAGAGAGTCTTCCCTCTGAGGCTAATACCGGGCGCCGATAGTAGGCCCCAAGGCATTAGCTGGCCTAAGGCTGATAGCAGGCCCCACAGTTCATTTAACTTGACGCTGATAGCAGGCCCTAAGACTTACTGGTTGGAGCTGATAGCAAGCCCAGAAATACCAGTTTATCGCGGCAACCCCACGAAGATGGGAGTAGGGTAGCCCGAGCATAAGGGACTCCCTTTCCATTACCCAGGTCAAGGACCTGCCTCGGTTGCATAGGCAGGACTAAGGAAGCCCCCTTGGGCTTGGTACTAAGGCACATCATGGTTGATAATAGGCTTAGCTGTGGCCTTCTCCCTAGGAAGCTAGGGAGTTTGTAGTTAGGTGGCTAAGGGTGGAGGTTTCGCTGAGGTAAACACAAACATAGCCGATAGCTGGCTAATGGAGTCTTGAGAATGCATGTACTGGCCAAATAGAACTGAGAAGGCAAGTGCAGCGGGAAGGTTCACCGCTACAAGTGTACTTGCTGAGGTTCAACCTGAGAAGGCAAGTTGGAAATGCTTCCGCTGCAACTACACTTGCTGAGGCTTAAAAGGGAGTTGCAGCGCCAAACACTCTCGTCGCAACTACATTTCCTGAGGCTCAAAAAGGTAGTTATAGAGACAAACAGATAGTACACAGTACATGCAGAGGGACACGTGGCACCTTTAGCCTGGTGGCTCAAGGCAGAATATTCCATGTGATCCTCTGGGACACATGTCTTCTCTCTATTTTGCCACTTGGTGTCCTCTTGGCACCAAGGAAAAGCCTATAAACAGGACCCATTTCTTAAGGTTCAAAAAGAGGAATTTTGGGGATTTGGGGGAGATGCTGTCCAATTTGGTACTGCCATACACTTTTTCTTGAGCCACTTGCTTCACCTTCACCTAGCTACACACTCTCCAATTCCTAGATAGTTGTTGTTGTTCGTTCTCAAGCCACTTCCACTAGTATTGGACCATTAGCATAGTTTTGCCTCTCTAACCTAGAACTCCCCTTACACCAATAAATGGGAGGCAAGGGCAAAAAATATCATAGTGACACATCCAAATTCTAACTAATTTGGCACCAAAAAGATCACATAATCATATTCTAACTAACTTGGCACCAAAAAGATCATACAATCATATTCTAACGCAAGCCAAGTGTTTGGTGAGAAATCAGAGGGGAGGGGGAAGCAAAAAACCGAAACAGAACAAATAGAGTAGCTTGATTACATAGACAACACCTTCAAAGCTTTTGCAAGAGTACACAACAACTCAGATCCAAATACTCTCCTGCTGCTTAATCACTAGCACAATTAATGTGCTCTAATCTGAAGCAAATTGAACACCATATCATGCACTAACCAAGCAATGTGAGGAAGGTGGTATTTAATCCACGATGCAATACTAACCTTCACCAATTCACATAATACATCTAGTTGAGGCTAAGATCCATTGAAAACACACTCATTCTTACGTTTTCAAATGGGCTGTCAGTCTAGTAATAAAAAAGGGAATTTGATGATAGACCCATCACTGTCTAATTTATCTTTTAAAAAGACAAGAATTATATAGGTGCTTTCAAAACCCCTTAATATTTAAAAACTTGTTTCTTTTACTATATTTCCCTCATATCTATTAGCTCTCTTATTAAGTCATCTTCACAGTGTATTTCAGAGTAAAATTTTACTTTGAATCATAGCAAATTTTACTCTGATTCAGAGTAAAATTTTACTCTGAATCAACAATTTTACTATCATTATATAATTCAAATTGCAATGAATTGATAGAAAATTTTTAGTGTCACTAGGAGTCCAAAAACAAATAATAGAAGTACACAATAATAGAGTAAAAGTTTACTATCATTGTATAAAAAATAATAAAAAATAGAACAGATAACATCAAAGTAATAGTTTACTCTCTGTAGACACCCCATTTTTAACCGCCCTTAAGACTTGGGCGCTACTGATTGCTTACTTGGTGATGAAAATTGTGCAGTGCAAAGGTTCGATTTCTTCAGCAAGAGGAGCATCAAATCCCAACCTCACACCCCATTTTTGGATCAAAAATATTTTGACCAAAAATATTTTAGACCTTAAAACCCTATTTTTCAAAATATTTTTAAAAAAGTTCCTACGATGTTCCGAGGCTCGCATTTCATTAAATGTTGCCCTTTTCGGTAAACTGAGCAAGGACAAAAGTGGAAATGAATGAAATAGAGGTGAAATCTCTGAAAAATATTTCAAAACACCTTATTTAGGGGTTTGGGATTGAAGAAAAGAGGAGAGGAGAGAAGAAAACTAGTTTGGGAGAAGTTCGGCATGAATTCGGATAGGATCGAAACTGAACAGTCTTCGTTAAAAGAGGCATAACTTTTTTCACAGTTGGAATTTTGATGTTAGGCTGCCAACATTGGAAATAAGACTCCCTGGGCTTCAATTTAGGCTAAAGAATGACCTACAACGGAATCCAGATGAAGAAGTTATGTCTGGTTGAAGTCGGGCCCAAAAAGTAGACTTTTCTGGCCAACCAGAGGTGGAGGATGCTAGCCATAAATGAGATTTTCTGGCCATGTACCAGCCATGAATGGCCTATGCCGACCCGTTTCCGTCCAAGAGTGTTCTTTTCTAGACAACAATGATGAAGTGTCGGCCATCAATAATGAAATGCTGGCCATCGATGGAAAATGACAGTTTTTGGCAAATATTTATTCTCCAACTGTTACAACTGTCCCTTTTGGGATATTTTCGACCTGAAGCCTCATTTATCTATATATAGAGAGCCTTTTCTATGGTTTTTAAGGTTAGAAACATTTTAGGAGTGAAATATTTTGAGGAGTCTTTTTCTCTATAATTCTCTCCCTACATTTCACTCTCTCTTGAACCTTTGTGCATACAAGTGCAGATACACTTCTCCTTTGCCTATACATCATTGACCAAAGTTTCTTGTCTTTGGGCTGAGATGCTTTGGGACATTCTTTGAGCTTTAGAAGGTGATTTTAGCTAGATTTGGTGCCTCATTTGTGCCTAAAGTGTGCTTGGCTTCAAGAGGTATAAGACTCACCCTTTAAGCTTGTTTTTATACTTGTTTTTGCCATCTTTGCAAACTGTTTTTGGCCTGATTTTCAACTACAAAAACCTCTGTTTTTAAGGTTTAAAAATGGTGGTTTAAGGCCTTTTTGGAGTTAGGGGTGGTCCACCCTTCTTGTGGCTTGCTTGCTAAGTTGTTGTGCCATCTTTCAAAGTTGTTTTAAATTAAACTTTTTGGGCCTTTTTACCAGTGAAACTCAGAGGTTTTTTAGTGAAAAAAAACCATGTTTGGAGGTCCAAAATAGGAGGGGTTGGCCTCCCCTCCTTGTGTCTTGTTTGCATGAGTAGATAGCCTAACATGTGAGCATATTTTTCTACCATTTTATGACTTGATCTTAGCATGTTTTTGCTAATTTTTTGACCTGCTTTAGCTCTGTTTTGAGCTGATTTGGCCACTTGAGGCTTGCTTTGTATACTTGTAGTGCAATGGTGCTTAATAGTCTAGTTTGTGCTATGTGTTAGCCTTTTATTCTAGCCCTTTTTAGCTTTATTCAAGCATGGTTTAGGCTCTATTTTGACATGCTTTAACTCTTTTTTGAGTGGTCTTGGTCATATGAGCCATGTATTGTATAGCCATAGTGCAAATGCCTTCACTAGCTTAGTGTTTCAAGGCCTCCTACATGTCTTGCATGGGATGGTTGCATGTTGTGACATTGTTTTACATGTCATTTCAGTGCATATACCTCTGTCGCACTCTCACTTATATCACTCTTTCATTGCTTTTGAGAGTTTGCTTTGAGACTTATTTGTGAGCCAACATACGAGCATGTTTTTCTTGCCATTTGTGCTTCCATAGCAGCATATTTTAGCCACTGTTTTGGCATGTCTTAGCTCTATCCAGAGCTGATTTGGTCATTTAAGCTTGATATTGTATGCTTCTAGTGTAGTGTTCATCACTAGTTTTATGCTTTTGGCTTTGGAACATGTTGTGCATGTGTTGCTTGCATGTTGTAGCACTATTTGTCATGCCATTTCAACACTAAAAAGTCTGCAACCTCCCTCATTTCTTCATTTTTCTATTTGCTTTGAGGGTTGGTTGGCTTTAAGCTTGTGTTTAAGCTTGAGATAGAGTTTGTGCTCAATGGCTTTAACTCTCTTTTGAGGGTTTCTCCTAGTTAAAGGCATGATCTCTCTCATGTCTTAAACCATCCTTTGGTTGACTCCTCTCTCATTAGAGGACACTCATCTTGGACTTAACCAATTAAAGAATGTCTTGGTAATGCTAAAATGTGTAAATAAAATGAATCAAGCAAAACATGACCAAGATAAGCATGTTGTGTGCATTGCATGTGACGACCTCACTATGTATAATATTTTATATTTGGTTAATTAAGGAGATTTGAGATTTTAATTAGTCGTTATCCTGATTTAATTTGGGATTTATGAAAATTTTTGGAGTCTGATTTGTATTTGATTTTAATAAAAATTTAATTTGGAATTAGAAATTGAATGTCCAAATGGCTTAAGGAGAGGTAAAATTATTGAGTTGATTCGGTTTAATTTCAAATATTGGACCATATGAGGGTTTAATTAAATATTCGATTCAGTTTAGTAAAATTGAGATTCGATTAATTAGGTCTGAATTGGAGTTAATTAAGTTAGTTAAATTATGAGGATTGAGGATTGAGGATTGAGAATTGTTATTATAACGGATTAAATTTATTTATGAGATGTTCAATTTGAATATGTAATTTATTGACAGAAATTTAGAGTCTGATTAGAAATTAAAGGTCTAAATGATTTGGGGAATAAACGATTTGCCAGATTTGGACTCTTTGGTTCAAGATTAAGAACCGCGACACAAATCGAGTCCGAACTGTAGCGTGAGGCCCACACGGGCGCGTCTACAGAGGGTTTTGTGGGATATCAAAATTCAAGCTAAAAATTATGGAAAATTCATCACAAGGTAAGTAATTCCATCCTCTTTCTAGTATTGTTTAATTAATCTAGACAAAATTGATTCGAGGTGGATTTTGAGAGGATTAAGAATAAAGATTTGAAGATCAATTATATAAGTTGATAAAAATTGGGTCTTTTATGTTCAATCAAGTTAGGTTGAAAAATATGAGTTATGGTTCTTTAAATTTGTTATGTATGAGTTTAATTTTGGGAACCATGTTTGAATTGAGTCTCATAAATTACATGAAACAAGGATTATTTGCAGATTTGATCCATGCAATGGGGATAGGTTCAAATTTATGAGATAAATTTAGGAATTAATTATTTTGGGTTTGATTTTGGAATATTTTGCATGAGTTTGAGTCTAATTTCTACATGTATGTGCAAATTTTACAAGTTTAATACTCTAATTTTACATGCATCATGGATTTCTAATAATTGATTTCATGTTTTGATGAAATAAGAATTAAGCTTTGGAAATTTATGGGTTTATGAACAAATGAGTTCAATTTTTAAATTAAAAGAGTTTTGATGTAAATGATCTAAGATTGATCATATTTTCTTGATTAATTAAGAGTTTGTGTGTTTTAGACAAGTCGTGTATGAACCTAAGTTTTGAGATTATACTTTGAAAGTTTAATTCATATTTTAGAATTTATGAGTTTGAAATTGGGTTTGATATGAAGAAAATTAAATTAGATAAATCAAGAAATTAATTATGATTTAGAATTTGACAATCAAGAATTGACTTGATTTTTTATTTGAATTTCGTTCTTGCAAATATTTTTCTAACAGCTTGCGGCTTAATTTTATGTTTTGTAAGAGAGGAAGAAAAATATTAAAGTCATTAAATTCATGGAGATTTGTGCTAAGAGTTAGAAATAACTTTGAATATATATGTTTTTGGGAGTGTCATTGCATATTTGAATGTATTATACATGGAATGGACCTTTGGAAATGTGTTTTGAGCTTCAAACGAAATTCTGGAAATTCCAGAATTTGACATGTTCGCTCGAGCAAGGAAAGTGTTGCTCGAGCGGAGAAATCAAGCTTCCAGAAACTTTGTAAATTTTGCAGTCCGCTCGAGCGACTAAATCTGTGCTCGAGCGGAGTGGCTTGTTTCATAAAATTTTGAAAAGATGGTTCGTGTTTCGATTTCCATTCTCTTTCACTTCTAAGCACTCTTAGGCATGTACTGAGCATTATAAATGAACCATAGAGTTGGAAAGAGCCTAAGAGAATTAAACGAATTAAAGAACAGAATGAATTGTATTGGGACCCGATTTCTATGTGTATTACGAATTGTGTAGGGTCAAGTGCAAGGACGAATCGAGCAGCAGAACACTGTGAGTAATATCTTAATAAAGATATTTTCGAGCATGTTATTTTCCAAATGCTACTTCTGTATAAGCTCCATGGATTTGTTGATTTGAATTACGAATAAGTATTCTATATGCCTAATTTTCTATATAAGCTCTATGGATTTGTTGATTCGAATTACGAATGAGTATTCTATATGCCTAATTTTCTGTATAAGTTCCATGGATTTGTCGATTCGAATTACGAATGAGTATTTTATATGCTTAATTTTCTGTATAAGTTCCATGGATTTGTTGATTTGAATTACGAATGAGTATTCTATATGTCTAATTTTTGTATAAGACTCTATCAAGAATATGATTTGGGCCCAAGGCCGTTTGACAGGTGACAAGAGTATGAATTGGGCCTAAGGCCGTTTGATACATTTGATATGTCTGGATTGGGCCAAAGGCCATTCGAATATTTTAATGGGCCAAGGGCCGTTTGACATGAATAATAGTCTGACATGAATGATTGGGCCAAAGGCCGTTTGACATGAATAATAGTCTGACATGAATGATTGGGCCAAAGGCCGTCTGATATGAATAATAGTCTGAGATGAATGATTGGGCCAAAGGCCGTCTGACATGAATAATTGGGCCAAAGGCCGTCTGACATGAATGATTGGGCCGGAGGCCGTTTGACATGAACGATTGAATCAAAAGCCGTTTGACACAAATAAATTGGGCCCGAGGCAGTTTAATAAGAGCGAATTGGGCCTGAGGCCGTTAGATATGTCTGTTACGAACTTCATTGATGTAACTTCTTTATTTTGATATTATTCGCTGGGTTATCATTTACTCTCATTTATATGTGTGCAGGTGAGCAAAGAGATGTCCAAACCCAACCTCAGTAAAAGATATGAGAGGAAGTCAAGTTTGTGGAGTCAACCATGACACGCCTCATGAATGAGGCTTTAGTTTTCAGAATTATCGTTTTGACTCCTTTTGTCCTCTTTTGATGGTCATGTTTGACCTTATCTGTATATAAGCTATGGTTTTGTATAATTATGGTATTACATGGATCTAGACATAGAATGTCTTTTATGTGGGTATGTTTGGTGTGAGTTATTAATATAAGAAATGTTTTTATTCATTCAATTTATGCACAAGCTCATTGGACAATTATTATCTTTTGCTTCTGGCTTTGGCCCCATATAGTTATTTAAAATTTGCTTTCCGTTTGAGGCCGTAGGTAATCTAATGATTACTGGCCGGTTATGATCCTAACTTGTAGGAGCGGGTTCGGGTCATGACATTGCATGTGTTCAATCGGACATTATATTGAACACAAGGTAGATTGGTCCATTTCATACTCAAAGTGATGAAATGAGCCAATCTCCTTTGTCTCCATCACCTTTGATCATGCATGATAGGGTGGTGGTACTTTGAGTCTTGTTTAGTGCATTTATTGAAAGTGTACAACTTGGATCTTTGGCCATCATGCATTGAAAATGCTTGATTGATGGTTTTGGATCCAAGAGTGCCACTCCTTTGATGTTTTGAGATGATAAGGAGAGGCACAGTACAAACATACCCTTGGGAGACCCTCAATTTTCCTTTGTTTGTGCTCTGTTGTAGAATGGTGACTTAGTACACTAGTGGCCGACAATGCCTCATCAGTGGCCGAGAAGGCTTCATTCTTGGCCGGCAGTGCCTCTATTTGATCGGCAGGTGGCTAGCAGCAAGCATCCATGGCCTGTAGGCCACTGGTGCATTCCTCAACAGTGATTTGGTAAAATAGTGCAGAGTGTTCTTGGAGTAACCCTGCAAACAGAGCCTCTCAAGAGCAAACCGGTGGGCTTTTCGGGGCGAAAATCGAATACATGCATGTTCAACTTCTTCAAGTAGAGCTGAGGCAGTATTGTTTAATGCTTTACTTGTTAGTTAGCATAGTTTTGTAATTCAATTAATTAATTTGTTAATTAGTTAAAATGCTGTAATAATTAAGTAGCTTAGTTTAGCTATTTCCTTATTTTGTTGTGTAATAATTAGTCTAATTAGTTTAATTAGATTAGTTAGCTTAGCTTAGCTTAGAATAGCTTAGCTTACTCATTCGGACCCTCCTTCATGAGGGCACAATGTTGTAATAAGTGTGTGTGCGTGTGTGCGTGTCTTACAACCCCACATCTTTCTCCTTTTTATTTAACCGCTTAACATGGTTAGTTTAGGGCACATTTTGATTAGCATACCTTATGCTTGCATGTTTGCATCATTCATTTGTATTGCATACATCGGGCTCGGCACATCATTCAAACTGTATCTCAATTTCAATACACTTATTTGAATACGTGTTTTAAAGTATGTTATCAAATTGTTGCATTCATATGCCATCTTAGATAGCCGAGCCTATTTAGCTGCATTATTGCATGTGTTGCATTAGGCATTTTAACATAGTTAGGATCATGCATTGTTTTTAACTAGCTTTTGTTGTGGCTCAGAGTACACTGTAAGTTTTACGCTTTAGCATATTGCATGAGATGTGAGTGTTGCCATGATCGCATGCTTGCCATGAGGCTACTTGCTTAAGTGATTACCTGTATGAATGCCTGTGGATGAAGGCTTTGTTGCTTGAATTTGGACAATTCGACAAATGTGAGTTTTAAGCCCACTTTGTGAAGTGGCAAATCATGTTGTTTTAAAGCCCACCATGTTTGGTGGCAAATCCACGCTTTAACCCATTTGCTAGTGGCATTTTCAAACCATTTTTGAAAACAAACACGAATTGTTTTGTTCCAAGTTTCGCGACTTAGTTTATACTTGTATGCTGTGCGTCACATAGTAAAGTTAGATAATAATCGGAATAAGAACACATGTGTTTATAAAATAACATATCATGCTTAGTAGAGGCTGATCTTTGATCGGGCGAGCGGGGGTGCCCATTTCAAGACCTTCCCCTCTCGTACCCAAGTTCCCGAGCTGAGGTAACTTTGGTGATGACGGACATGTGGCCTTTGGCATGAGTCAGGGTTTTCTAAATTTTCCAAAAACAAAATATTTATGTGGCAACTCTATAATCTGGCAAAGCAATCTAATTTTGGCATTATTTGATTCAAAATATGATTTTCCAAAACGATTTGCCGAATTGGACTCTTTGGTGTTTATCAATCTTACATTGCACTTTGTGATATTAGATTCAGAGCCGTGGCAGGAGTTCGAACTGTAGGAGACCAATTCGAGCTTTTCGAAAGGGGGCGCGAAGAAAGTCAGGTCTACACTCTCATTTTATCAAACAAAAATAGGGCACATACCAGAGTAAAATTTTACCCTCATTTTATCAAACAAAAACAGAGCATAAATCAGAGTAAAATTTTACTCTCATTCTGTCAAGCAAAAATAGAGCACAAACTAGAGTAAAATTTTACTTTCATTCTGTCAAACAAAAACAAAGTACAAACCAGAGTAAAATTTTACTCTCATTATGTCAAACAAAAACAGAGTACAAACCAGAGTAAAATTGTACTCTCATTCTGTCAAACAAAAACTAGAGCATACACCTGATTGAACTTAGCAAATCAACAAAAATAAATCAAAAACAAAAACAAAAAAATTAATCAACATATGTCGAAGATCAAATAGCGACATCGAACCAAAGGTAAGGGTCAAGTCATCAATCAAAATCTTAGGCAAAATTTGAAGCTACAAGGTCAACTCCAAATCAAAACTCAAAATCGAGTTTGTAATGGTGAAATCACACTAAATTTGAAATGCAACAAACCAGATCTGAGATGTTATTAGTCGAATCCAGAACTGAGATGTTATAAGTTGAATCAACCTTACTCAAGCCTCTTAAGCATAGATCGCAAACTCAAATTAGGGCTCCTCTTTTATCACAAATTGAACTGAGGACTGAAGGAAGAGGGAGAACCTTTGTTAGAATTTCAGTCCAGTAAACAAGTGAATGGAGTATGGTAGAGGTGCATAAAGCCTCAGCTTTCTTCAATTATAGGGGCTCCGGAAGAGAAATGGAAGGCTTGATTGACATTGGATGCGGAGGAAGGGGTGGCGCCAGGAATCATGGCGGTTGGTGGCCGGAATACATTGGTGGATGGTACTTTGGCGGCTGAGGTGGCCTCTGACATGGTAATGAAGAGAAGCTGTGTTTAGAGAGGGGGGAGGAGAGAGAGAGAGACGGAGAAGGTGGGGAGAGAGTGGAGGGAGAAGGTGGGAAGATTTAGTTGATGATATAATAGTCTGATAAAATATTTAAATAATAAATTGTGTTCTTTATGCAAGATTTATAATTATGAGGGGGTTTAGAAAGTATAATTTTTTTCTTAGTTCTTTTAACAATGAAATGAAGGTAAAGGGGGTTTATAGTCAAATTTCTCATAAAAAAATAACACCCAATTACTACACATTAATGTGTGTTTGGGAGGGAAAAGATTGGATATACACCTAACCTTTGGCATAGTGCACAAAGTGATTGTCTCGTGACTTGAATCCATAACATTAATGTAATTAGGCCAATATTTTACCACCTAGCAATATAATAAATAAAATAATTAGTATGAATTATATAATCTCAATGATAATAAATAATAATATATATAGACAAAATTTAGTGTAGTGAAACATAGGTGTGAGATTTTGGGAGTCACGTTGTGGTATATATATTAATTAAAATAATAAATTTTATATTATTTATGTAGTGTAAAATAGAGCTTAAATTAAAATATTAAAATGTTAATTAATATTAATTTTAGAAATATTATTTCTTTTTAAGTATTTTATCAATAAAGATTAGGTTTTTTTCCAATTAAGTTTTTTAATAATATTTTAACAATTTAGGAGTTTTGTTTTGGAATTTTTTTTTAGGGTTTGTAATATTAAGATTTTATAATATAAATGTATCAATAAAGATTAGCTTTTTTCCTGTTAAGTTTTTTAATAATATTTTAACAATTTAGGAGTTTTGTTTTGGAATTTTTTTTTAGGGTTTGTAATATTAAGATTTTATAATATAAATGACATATAATATTTTCATAATAGTTAAAGTCTCTCAACATTTTTATAGAGAAAATTTGACTTATAGAAATTTTGACCGACTTAGAGAAATTTCGGTCCCGACGCAGAGAAATTTTAGAAATTTCATCAAGTGAACTTAACTAATAAAAAAAATATCTTGAACCTCTACTACACAAAGTTGGAAAGGTATATTTCACTAACTTTTTATTTTGTTTAATATTATAAGACATCTTAAACAGTGTTCGAAACTTTTGTTCTCCCATTAAAACCATATATGATATAATTAGGGACGACAGTACAACCAAGGATCCGTGTTCAATTGAACATTTTAGAATTATATATATAATTCAGTTCAAAAATTATGTTGAACACTTTAACCCCCTTTTCTTGACACCTAACCCAATTAAGCCTCCGTTTGGGAAGTGGATTGACTTTTTGGCTTTTTGACTTTTTTGACTATTTTAGCTTGGGCTTAAAAGCTTGGTTTGGGAAGGGCTTTTTAGCTTTTTGACTTTTTAAAGTTTTTTTGTGAGAGAAGAATGTAATGATTATGGATTGGATGTGATGTTTTGTTTGTTATGGCTAAAATAACCTATTTTATTTTTTGTGGCTAAAATAGCCAAAAAAACCCAAACCATGGCTTCCCAAACGAAGCCTAAATACACACGCAATCCACGTCTTGAAGAGCAAGGATCCTCTAGAGTGATTTTTTCCTAAAGTTTCCTAGAGTGCTACATTGTGTGGTTGAGATTTATTGATAAGTCACATCAATTTTTCTGATGTGACTTACCAGTAAATCTCAACCACACAATATAATACTCTAGGAAACTTTAGAGAAATTTCACTCTAGAGGATTCTTGGTGCGTCTTGAACACCCAACCCAACCCAATCCAACCAGTCCAATCCACCATAACCCTTTAACCAATAATATATATGCTTTGTAAAGTATTTATTTCTTAGCTTAAATCTTATGCTTAATTTTGTTCACAATTTATGCAAAATACCTCTTTGACAAAATTATCTATGTATTTATTTCTTAGCTTAAATCTTATGCTTAATTTTGTTCACAATTTATTGATCAGTTAAAAACTTATTTTATAACTTATTGAACAAATCCTCTACAAGAAAAAAAAAAAATCTCATTTTATTTATGTAAATTTTTGTATCTACATTTTATTTTCTGAAAAAGTGATATCAATATATTAGAATTTGGTTTTATTTATTTATGTGTGTGATTTGAGAAGTCTACCCTAAAATTTACTTGTGTATGTAGTTTTTTGGTAGATAATTCGTGATTTAAAAATGCAGTTACACATTTTTATTGTAATACTATGCATTTTTACAGTAATATTACATATTTTGTGATTAAAAATTATTATAAATTACAAAAATGTGTAACTTTATTCTTTAATTACAAATTATTATAATAATTTTATCAAAAGATCAGGTAACATTTATTATAAAAATACGTGTTACAAAATTACATAATATGGTGTGTATATATATAATAAGATTTTCCTTATTAAAAAATGTGGGATGAACAGTTCGGTTAAAAAGACAGTGTCTATCAAAAAATTCACCTGATCTTTTGTTCTCAATTAGAAAAGTCAAATTTTATGTTATTATTTTTGCCAATTACAAAAGAAACATATTTAATAATTTCTCAAACATATAACTAAACAAAAATATTAAAAAGTCAACCCAAACGGCTCACTTATGATCCAAAAACATGGCACAAAACTTGTCTCCAATCCACGGACTGCACCATCTTGTTTGGGAATGTGGGTCCATCATGAGTTCTATCTTGATAATTTAAATTTTTATTTTTTAATTCATAACGTGTAGATCATTTATAAATAAATAAAAAAGAAAAATAAAAAATTAAGTCGATCCGATAATCATATTCACGTTAATTTATTATATTTGTTTTTTGAAAAATAAATAGTGTAATTTTCAAATAATATTTATGGTCCATTTTTTTATAAATGAATGTCACAAACTAATGTGGCTATGGTCATCGGATTGACCTAATTTTTTTTTTTCATGAATAATTTATATGTGGTTTAAAAAATAAATGATTTGGATGGTTCATTTTTGACCCTTGGTGTACCCGAAGGGTCCAAACAGCACGGTCCAGTCCACAGTTGTGCCCCAAAAAACACATCTGGTAGGAAATTATTTCCAAATCATGCCAAGGTTTCTATGTTAATAATTTGTAATATATTTTTAAACAAAAGCATGACAATTAGTTTGTATCAGCGAAGTCATGGGTACAAGAGAACTGGAAGAAGGAGCAGCTGATCATGTCTCCATTAGTATTACAGATAAGTTTGATAATTTATCTAATCCATCATCCTGAATGTTGTATCTTCAGAATGTATGATCACTTACGAAAGGAAAATGAGAAAGCCTATGAACCATCAATAGTTGCTATTGGTCCTTACCATCATGGTAAACCAAACCTACAAGAAATGGAACTTCACAAATTTTGTACCTACAAAGGTTTCTGAGTCGTAGAAATGAGAAGAATGTGAATAGATATGTCATGGCCATAAGAGGATTGGAAGGCAGAGCACGCAAATGTTATGCCGAAGCCTATAGCTCTGGCCTTGACCTTGATTCAGATCAGTTTGTGGAAATGACGCTTCTGGACGGTTTCTTTATCATTGAGTTATTTTGCAAGTCTATGATGCAGGAATTGATAGATGAAAATGACCATATTTTCCAATCATCGAGTAATAGCGATTCAAACTTGGAAATCATTCCAATAGCCATAGAGTTTCTAAAATTTAACGTACCAAACAGAGAAATGGAAGCCAAGGGAAATGACCATATTTTCCAATCATCGAGTAATAGCGATTCAAACTTGGAAATCATTCCAATAGCCATAGAGTTTCTAAAATTTAACGTACCAAACAGAGAAATGGAAGCCAAGGGAAATGACCATATTTTCCAATCATCGAGTAATAGCGATTCAAACTTGGAAATCATTCCAATAGCCATAGAGTTTCTAAAATTTAACGTACCAAACAGAGAAATGGAAGCAATAAGATTTTTCTTATTAAAAAATGTGGGATGAACAGTTCGGTTAAAAAGACTGTCTATCAAAAAATTCACCTGATCTTTTGTTCTCAATTAGAAAAGTCAAATTTTATGTTATTATTTTTGCCAATTACAAAAGAAACATATTTAATAATTTCTCAAACATATAACTAAACAAAAATATTAAAAAAGTCAACCCAAACGGCTCACTTATGATCCAAAAACATGGCACAAACTTGTCTCCAATCCACAGACTGCACCATGTTGTTTGGGAATGTGGTCCATCATGAGTTCTATCTTGATAATTTAAATTTTTATTTTTTAATTTATAACGTGTAGATTATTTATAAATAAATAAAAAAGAAAAATAAAAAATTAAGTCGATCCGATAATAGTATTCACGTTAATTTATTATATTTGTTTTTTGAAAAATAAATAGTGTAATTTTCAAATAATATTTATGGTCCATTTTTTTATAAATGAATGTCACAAACTAATGTGGCTATGGTCATCGGATTGACCTAATTTTTTTTTTTCATGAATAATTTATATGTGGTTTAAAAAATAAATGATTTGGATGGTTCATTTTTGACCCTTGGTGTACCCGAAGGGTCCAAACAGCACGGTCCAGTCCACAGTTGTGCCCCAAAAAACACATTTGGTAGGAAATTATTTCCAAATCAGGCCAAGGTTTCTATGTTAATAATTTATAATATATTTTTAAACAAAAGCATGACAATTAGTTTGTATCAGCGAAGTCATGGGTACAAGAGAAATGGAAGAAGGAGCAGCTGATCATGTCTCCATTAGTATTACAGATGAGTTTGATAATTTATCTAATCCATCATCCTGAATGTTGTATCTTCAGAATGTATGATCACTTACGAAAGGAAAATGAGAAAGCCTATGAACGATCAATAGTTGCTATTGGTCCTTACACTATGCTTGGATTGAGTGATTTGAAGAGAAAAGAAAAGAAATGGAGTGATATGTATTTCTCTTATTTGTTTAGATAACTTAAGTAGAGAGAAATGGGAAGAAATAGAGAGAAATATAGAGAAACTCATTTCTCTTATAAGTCTCATTTTTAATCTTCCCAAAAGTAGAGAGATTGGGAGAGAAAAGAAATCACTATTTTCATAATACCAATTTTGTCCCTATAAAAATAAAAGAAATAAAATGATTGAAAATATAAAAATGTTATTTTGGTAATATAACAGAAAATAATTTCTTTTCTTTTTTTTTAATGAAATCTAACCAAACAAGAATGAGAGAAATCACAATCATTTATTTTCTTTTACTTCTTCGTTATCCAAACAAAAAGGAGAGAAATCACAATCATTTCATTTCTTTTCTTTTCTTTTATTACTTAAGTAATCCTTTCTTTTCTTTTCTTTTCTCTCCTAAGTTCCCAAACATAGTGTTAAAGCCTATGAACCATCAATAGTTGCTATTGGTCCTTACCATCATGGTAAACCAAACCTACAAGAAATGGAACTTCACAAATTTTGTACCTACAAAGGTTTCTGAGTCGTAGAAATGAGACGAATGTGAATAGATATGTCATGGCCATAAGAGGATTGGAAGGCAGAGCACGCAAATGTTATGCCGAAACCTATAGCTCTGGCCTTGACCTTGATTCAGATCAGTTTGTGGAAATGACGCTTCTGGACGGTTTCTTTATCATTGAGTTATTTTGCAAGTCTATGATGCAGGAATTGATAGATGAAAATGACCATATTTTCCAATCATCGAGTAATAGCGATTCAAACTTGGAAATCATTCCAATAGCCATGGAGTTTCTAAAATTTAACGTACCAAACAGAGAAATGGAAGCTCATAGTGGGATTTCAATCGACAACATCAAACATTTACTTGACCTAGTACATGATTGTTGGTGCTTTGCTTTGAGTTTGCTTAGATGGATAAAAATGTAAAGGAATGAAAGTTCATGGATTCTGCCACAGAGCTTCAGGAGTCTGGGGTTCAATTTAAGAAGGCCAAGGGAAGCAACTTGTTTGATATAAAATTCATTAGTGGCACATTGGAAATCCCACAATTATGCATCGAAGAAGAAACAGAGTCTTTCTTGACAAATCTAGTTGCATTCGAGCTGTGTTCTTCGTACTGTAAGCCACCGTATGTTTGTGAGTATATGGTCTTCATGAATTCCCTCATCAATTCCTCCAAGGATGTTCGTTTACTTCGTCGTGGTGGAATTATTGAAAGTTGGGTAGGTGATGATGAACATCTCTACACCATGTGCCACAAGTTGTTCAAAATCACCCTAACAAATCCCCAAATATTTGGTTACTCTCAAGTTTTCAATGATGTGGACTACTATTGTAAGCGACGCCGAAATGTGTGGATGGAAAACTTAAGGCGGAATTACTTCAACAGTCCATGGGCATTCATTTCATTTCTTGCCGCTGTCATACTGCTTCCGCTTACCGTGGCACAACTATCTTTTCCGTTCTTTCTTTTCGGAAAGACAGCTTTTGAGTCCCTATTATTGTTTTATTAATTCAGTGCGTTAAATTTAAATGAACAAAAATGTTATATGCTACTTGATGTTTTTTTTTTTAATCGTTTACTGTATTTTATATTTCTAAAGTTTCTACAAATGTAATTTAGTCAGCTCACGAGTTGGCAAAAATTGCAAATGTTATTTAATGATATATATATATATATATATGTGTGTGTGTATGTGTTTGTATATGTATATGTTTCTTTCTCAAAAAAAACTAAAATAAATAAATATTGCACTCTATAAAGATATAAAAAAATTTATGGTACACACCTATGCACTTTTGGTTAGGACCATTATGGTCTTTGGTTATAAATTTAGTTATGACTCACTTATGATATTAGTTATAAGTTTAATTATAACTCATATTTTTTTCTTTTTTTAGTTATGACATTTGAAAGGTTGTCTACTAACTCTGTGCAGAGTATTTGCAGGGCTATGCTTGTTATTGTGGTTGGGGTTGTATTGTTGGGCTTGTTTGCTGTTTGCCTTTATTTTTAGTGGGTTTCTCACCAATCTTTAATGGTGTGCTAGTAAGTGATTGAGTATGCATATCGATGATTGTTTTGCATCGTTGTAATGCTCTTTGCACTCATCCTTTCTCTTTATTGGATGTAATATTTCTGATTTTTTCTTCAATAAAGACTCTTTTCTTTCGTTGATAAAAAAAAATATTGTAATCAATCAAGTCGATGTATAGAAAAATTATAAAGCAATTTAGATGTCAACTAATCTTCTCCAAACTCATTTTGTTTCTCCCCAAACCCTACATAATTATAATTTAAGTGCTTAGGATGACTTGAAAACCAATTCCATATAAAACCCGAGTTTAGACGACTCCTCAGAATTCATAAAATTGTTTCCCTTCTCTCGAGTTATGAAAATCCAAAGAGTTTCTGTGATATTGATAGCTCGAATGGTTACGCAACGCACGACACAACAATGTAACTAGTTCACGAATCTCTGAATGTTCGTACCCAAGAACTAAACACTCTCTATCCAACTCTAATAGTAATTCTGACTCAACTTGAACTTCTAAAATAATTACATTTCAAATTAAAACAATAATGATTTAACTAGATTTTCGTTCAAAGGATTGTCAACCTAATTGAAAAATCTTAAAATCCCAAGATATTGATTTGTGATTATGTTTCAATTTTAAACAATAAATGATAATCACAATTAAAGACAAATTGACACAACGATTTAACATGAAAAAATCACAATCGGAGTGCCTCCTATTGTGATAAAAATAAAAATAAAAAAAAACTATGAGTCAAAGCTACAAAACCATCCACAAAGAAGACAAAAGGAATTATACAAGTGTACCCTGAATTACCTAGCGAAGCCACGCCCAAATTGAACTGACCTCTATATGTCTCTTCCACCACCGTCTTCACCTCAGAATTATCTTGCCTAATGTTGAATTTACAACGCTAATGTCGAATCCTCGATGATGAGCCACTCCAGAATCCACCAAAGCTTCAAGCCCAAGTTTCCCGGAATCCACCGAAGAACAACTCTCTCTTTTGTGAATAAAAGAAAATAAACAAACTTTTGATGATGTTGATATGAAGTTCACGAATCCATTTATCACTCTTAAATCATCAAGGAAACACTCATAAAGCACCCTCCAATATAAAATACTTTGTATCTTATTTCTCTCTGAAAATCTGAATGGCTCAAACCCTAGAAACAACAAATAGTAAACTAAATCGTGAAAACCGCTCGAGCGCATATTTCACCACTCCAGTGGTGTGAGTAAAGGCGGTGCAAAACATGTAGGCTGACCACTCAAGTGCAACTTTCACCACTCGAGCAGTAAAACTTTCTTCCCAGAAATTCAGGCGTTCTGCAAAAATACTGGATAATCCTTTTCTTTGCTCGAGCACACAAATGACCACTCAAGCGGTCAAACAACTTTGACTACATTTTTTGCTTTTAATTCGGGGGTGCTACCTTTCGACCCCACCTGGGCGTTGCCCCCTGACCCTGTGAGCTGATCGGGCAGCTCGATTTCCGTATATAGTTAGCGATGTAGCAAACATGAAAGGATTGAGATCTTAAACTCTTCTGCATAAACACAATTCGGGTTGAATTTGCATCTAAACACTGATAGCTTCACTATAACAAATGAGCGAATAAAATTACAACTAAAAAGAGTTTTGTCAAACGAGATTGCCAATTACAAAAACCTAACACTAATATAGAATCCAGACATTAACAATCTCCCTTCTTTGACAATTCCAAGACAAAACCTAACCAAGAAAATACTCTTAAAAGCCACAAAACAATGATCATCTTCTTTGGAGCTAGAGAGAAAGCTCAAAGAACGTATGTGAATTTCTTGAAGCTCCGATCAGATCCAATTCATTCACATTCCATAGATCTAGAATTAAAAATTAAAATCAAAACTAGCAATTAAGAACAATACTAAGTATTCCCATTGTAATGCACCCTGATCAACCATTTTTTTATATTTAGTCAAATGTTTTGAACAAGTATCCAATACTATATCACCACTAACAGCAACAATATCCCAGAAACTTATAATAAGAACTGAAACTGAACAGATTTTGTTGGACTTAGATGTCTTGATTTGTTTGGGACAACAGATTTTGTTGCACATGCCGTTGTGGCCATTTTGAGCTAGTGCAAAACAAGAAGTGTCATATAAGATCACTACTAAAAATAGCATTTTTTGAAACCGCTAAAAGCCGTTGCAAATAATAGAAATATAATCACAAAAGACCTTTTGAGAAGGCCTATGCGACGACAAATGGAGGACACGAATGTAGGCGTGGCAAATACTTTTTGCAACCGCAAAATCATAGTCACAAAGTATTTGCGACTGCCTAATCTACTTATGGCTACTGCTATTTTGCCGTCGCAAAAAAAAAAAAAAAAAAAAAAAAAAAAAAAAAAAAAAAAAAAAAAAAAAAAAACAAACAAACAAACAAACAAACAAACAAACAAAAACAGTGAACATAGTACCAGAAGTGGCTTTTGATGTAAACTTTCATTGCCCAATAATAAGGAGTTTCTGAAAGAATCCTGTAAAAGTTTTCCACCTCTCAATCATGTAGGCAACAATACTGATTCCAACAGTCCTTGCAATTACCCAGCCTAACACATTAAAAACTAATATATAGAAACAAGAAACAGACACTCCTTTATAGTCTTCTTACATAGTCTGGAAGAAGAGCAGCAACTCTTGAGATTTTGTTTTAACTTTCTAAAGAGTAGCTCCATAGTATGTAAAAAACTAGAGAAGAAATCTTGCTATCTGAAGTAATCACTCCATTACTCAACTAGATACTCACCTTCAATGTCACACCTCATACAGCTTCATAAATTGGAAGTGATTTAGGAAACTTCCCACAAATTATAGATATCTTCTGGTTTCATCAACTGTTCTCTGCAAATAGCAAAGTTCAAACTATCAATATGAAAACTCTGCCTTGTGTCATTTAGCCATATAAGTGGATACTAATATAGGGAAGAAAACAACCAGTATAGTAGTAACCTCATACATCCAAGCAGACAAGTGTGTGTGCGTATGTGTGTGTGTGTGTCAATATATGCCTACAAAAAAAAAAAAAAAGTTAAGCATGCACAAAGTATTTTGACTACAAACAATCTTGAGCTTAATGAAAGACTCCAACAAGTTGGTGATTATCATCTTTTCCATTTTTTTTTATCATAGTTGAATGCTTCACAATTTCAAGAAGAATAGATTGCCTCCTTCGTATCTCAATTTTTAGTTGCTGCCAAAATAAATCATATACTCAGAGTGTGAATAATTTGGTTACTTTGGTAGTTTTTTTACAATAGTGTTGGATAGGTTGTATCAGGACTCCCGTTCTGATTACCTCCCAAGGCAAAAGAAATGCAGCAATGAGATATGTTCATCAGTAGGTTGCAAGATTTAAACAAGTTGGTGTTCAACCTTCAAAAAGATTCAAATGAGCATCAGCTGTCAGGTGAGGAATACTTTTCAAAAAGTATGCCCATAGCCAGAGGGCTATAGGCCAATAAGCTCACCCTAAAAAAGGTCTAATAGTGAGAAAGAGAAAACAACATACTACTAAAATTATAAAGCACCATTACTAATCAATATACCTCTCATGATAACAACATTCAGCCAACCCACAATCAAAATTTCAACAAAGCAAGTTAGATGCATTCTAGAACAAAGAAAATGAGTTATAAATTAGCCTCAACTTGCAGATAGCACATGCACACACACACCAATGATGGGTTGCTAATTTCTGACCCAGAATTGGCCATATAATACCTGCAAAGATACTATCTTAGGGAAAGCACAATACATCATAACTAATGGGTATTCTGAAACAAAGTATTCAGCTTTGAAAACCAAGCATGTTACTCTCTGCCTGTGACACACACACACTCAACACTCTATTCCATTTCGGAATAGCCAAGTCTTTGGGAAATTATTATTGAATATGATGAAGTTCATAGAGTATTAAACAATAATGCAAGAAAAAATCAATTAGATACTCGACAAGAAACAAACCCTAGGAGCAGATTCAAATCACAAAATAAGAAGAAACAAAGGAAGATAGAAATAGAGAGAAGAACTTTTGAGAAAGAGTACCTTAAACTCAATCAAAACCCTAGGTGTGGATTCAAACCTGAAAACAAGAAGAAACAGAGAAAGAAACTTAAGAGAGAGAGAGAGAGAGAGAGATAGCATACCTTCAATGATCGAGTTCGAAAGAATAGGGAAAAGCTAATTGTGTTTTTAGAATATATATACAAGAAACAGAGAGAGCACAAGATTGAGAAGGACATCAAGGAGAGAAAGAGAGAGAGAATGAGATTGAGGGACATAGAGAGAGTGGGATCAAAAGAAGAAAGAAGTGAGAGAATGAGATTGAAAGATTCATACCAATGTGAGACCGAGAGAGAGAGAGAGAGAGAATGCGTACGAGAGATAATGATTAGTGTTTGTGAAGAGTTAGGGCAAATATAAGGAAAAGAAAAAATAAATAAATAAAAGAAAATAAGGAATAAATTTATTATTTGTGATTGATAATCAGGTGGTCGCAAATTATATGGTAACAAAAGGTCATTTTTCTAGCAGTGGATGGACCTACTTAACACAAGCCCACAAAATTGAGTTTAACCTAAGCCCACAAAATTGGTTTTTTTTTTTTTTTTTTTTTCTTTTCCTAATACTTTTCACAAAGGAAAATTATGCAAACTCACAAGATGTATACATTCATTTTTACTAATTGGTTATATTAAAACTTAATCGTATTCTCAAGTGTCAAAAAATCATATAATTTTTTTCTCCCCAGTCTACTTTTTTTGTCTTTATGCTGTGTTTGGTTGGAGGATTTGAGGAGAGATTTGGAAAGGGAAATGGAAATGGTGGATGAAATGTGAATAAAATATACCTATATTTCACCTAGTTTCACACACCTTTTCCCTTTCCCTTTCTTTTCTCTTTCCAAATCCCTCTTTAAATCTCCCAACTAAACACAATGTTAGTCTTCTCTGTTTCCCTTACAATTTTCAACATGGATCAAATTCATTCTTGTGAATGCGTTAATTTTTGTCTTGAGGTTTTTGTTTGAATATTGAATTAAAGATGCGGAAAACATTGAATCAATTGAGTGTTTTCTTTTTCTTTTCTTTTTTTAAAAAAAAATTTCATTTGTGCTTCGTAAAGAAAACATCTGCCAATATGAGTTAAAAAATGCTATTTTCTGTTAAAATTAATTGATAATAAATATATTACATCAAATTCAATATTGTGTGAATAATTCAAACTAAAATGACACTAGTGACAAGAAAAGTAAAAAAATATCAATACAAAATAGGACAGGGCAAATAACAACATTCATGCATTTTATTTTGTGTTTTTGGGTAGTTTGGATTCTTTTTCTGCGCAAAAGTAATTATAATTTTATTACTGCTCTTACTTCATCTATAAAAAAAAAATGCTATTTTTATTTTTATCAATTTTTTTTGTTCAATGCTTTGACTTCCTCCTATTTTATTCTTTTTCATAATTAATAACATTCAGGAAGTTCAATGCTTTGACTTCCTCCTATTTTATTCTTTTTCATAATTAATAACATTCAGGAAAAAAAAAAAACTAAACTAGTATGTTACACCATGTAACATAAAAGGATTTTCAAAAAGTTTGGTTATTAAACTTAAACCCACCATTCAAACCCTAACATTTATGAGATAAGACCAAACTCCCAACCTCATTCATGAAAAACTCTTAAACTAACCATGCCCAACATAAACATATACATAACTCGTGGAAAATCTCACTACCTAAGGATCTTGATGATGAAGATGATGGAGCCCTAACTTTAATGGAGGATCCTCTCCTCTTCCACCACACCAAGTAGAACTCTAGCTTAGATCTTCAAGATTTAGAGAGAGGGGTGATGATCTAACCCAAAGATTCGCAAGGATTCAAAGGGTTTCTAAGGTTTGAGGAAGTTTCTAGAGAGAAGGAAGAGCAAAAATTGCCTTTAGAGAGAGTGTGTGGAGCCCTAAAATGATAAGCAACTTGGCCCCAAAAGATACAAAAAGTACAGAATTTCAAACCAGACCGACCGCACGTGCGGCGCCCATCTCTGCACGTGCAGGGCGCCTCTCCCACACATGCGGCCCTCACCCCCACACGTGCGGGGCCCCTCTCTCGCACCTCCTCCCGCACATGCCTTTTAGGTAGTGTGCAGCCTTCTCTCTCCCTTGTATTCCGCACGTGCGGCTTGGCCTCCAGCAAGTGTGGCACCCCTCTCGCACATGCGGCCCAGAGCCCCTGCATGCGCGGCTGAGCCCAGACAACCAGAAAATTTTGGTTCGGCTCCCGGGCACTCCAGACTCGGTTCCGCACCTCTCTGGAACACTCGTCATCCAACACCAAACGTTATAAGAGAAGGGACTCCAATCTCAAGGAAAATTTCCCGAATGTTTCAAGCCCGATGAAGGAAAAGAAATGAAGTGACGAGGGAAAGAAGAACATAAGAAGGAGAAGTAAGAACTCGGTCGTCACAACCTCCCCACCATAGGAAATTTCGTCCCCGAAATTTGATTAGACCAACCAAGAATGTCTTACCAATTGTGATCATTTTAACAACACTTTCAAGTTACAACATCAACACCCAACCAACATTCATTCTTCTTCCCATCATCATTTCATCAAAATTACATTCGTTCAAAATAGATACGTGCGATAAAACATCTAGAACAAATGTCATCTTTCCATAAGTCCATGCACAACTTATCAATACACGTAATAACATGAGATCATCAGATTAACACATTTCCATCAACACTAAGTAACATTACAAATTTAAAACAAACAATTAAACATGTTCAAATAAATCCAGATACTTGGAGCGGACTTTCACTTCCCATTCCCAAGTCGCCTCCTTAATCCCATGGTGTCTCTACAACACCTTTACTAACGGTATGGTTTTACCCCGTAACACTTGCTCTCGGGTATCTAAAATTTGAACCGGTCGTTCCTCGTAAGAGGCATCTTCATCAACCTCCAAGTTGACCCAATCTAACACATGAGAAGAGTTGGGTTCGTACTTCCTAAGCATTGACACATGAAACACATTGTGAACCCTCGAAAGCTATGGCGGTAAGGCTAACCGGTATGCCACTTCTCCGATTCTCTCCAATATCTCAAAAGGCCCAATGAACCTCGGAGACAATTTCCCACTCTTGCCAAATCTCATCAAGCCCCGTCTAGGTGAGATCTTAAGAAACACATGATCACCCACATCAAAGGATAAGGGTCGTCTCCTCTTATCGGCGTAACTCTTTTGTCGGCTTTGGACCGTAGCTAATCTCTTCCGAATGAGAGCAACTTTCTCAGTAGTCTCCCTAACAATCTCCTGTCCCAACAATGGAGCATCCCCTACTTCAGCCCAACAAACCGGTGACCTACAAGGTCGGCCATACAAGGCCTCAAACGGTGCCATCTCTATGCTAGCTTGATAACTATTGTTGCAAGCGAACTCGACCAATGGTAAGTGCCTCTCCCAAGATCCCTTGAAATCTAGGACGCAAGCTCTAAGCATGTCTTTCAAAATTTGTATAGTACGTTCCGATTGTCCATCGGTTTGCAGGTGATAAGCGGTGCTAAAAGTTAACTTAGTTTCCAATGCCTCTTGAAGGCTTTGCCATAACCGGACGGTGAAACAAGGATCCTTATCCGACACAATGGTTACCAGTACCCCATGAAGCCGAACTATCTCCCTAACATACAACTCTGCCAAGTGCTCGACTGAGTCGCTAGTTCGCATAGGAATGAAGTGTGTGGACTTAGTCAATCTATCAACAATTACTCAAATGGCATCACTACCCCTCTGCGTTCTAAGAAGCCCAACTACAAAGTCTATGGTCACGTGCTCCCATTTCCAATCAGCTATCGGTAATGGTTGTAACAAACCCGCTGGTTTCTGATGCTCGGCCTTGACTTGCTGACAAGTAAGGTACTTTGACACAAAGGATGCGACGTCCTGCTTCATACCCCTCCACCAAAACTGACGGCTAAGGTCTCGATACATTTTGGTATCTCCCGGGTGTACTGCAAGGCGTGAGTGATGGAACTCCCAAAGCACTTCCTCTCTACAAGTTTCTGGCACAAACAATCGGTCTAGGTAACGTACACTCTGATCCGAGTGAATGTTCAAACCCTTCTCTTCCTTCCCATTGGAGATTCTATCCCGAATTAACTCCACTTCGCGGTCTCCCTGTTGTGCGTCTACAACTTTACTAATCAAAACAGGTTGAGCACTCAAACTAAACAAGGTTGCACCTCCTTCTGATTCACCCAACTGCAATTCAAACTTGCCGACTTCACTCAGCATAACTCACTCCTGACTGGCCACACTCGCCAAACTACTAACGATTTTTCAGCTAAGGGCATCGACCACTACATTGGCCTTCCCTGGATAATAGTGTAACTCAAAATCATAGCCTTCAAAAAATTCCATCCACCTCCGTTGGCGTAGATTCAAATCTTTTTGGGAAAACAAATACTTCAAGCTCTTATGGTTGGAGAAATCCTCAAACTTCTCACCATACAAATAATGCCTCCAAATCTTCAAGGCAAACACTACTGCGGATAATTCTAAGTCGTGGGTGGCATAATTCTTCTGATGAGTTTTCAACTGTCGGGAGCCATGCGCTAAAACCTTTCCCTCTTGCATCAAAACACAACCAAGCCCATCTCCAGACGCATCACAAAAGACAGTATACCTCAATCCTCTCTCTGGAATGATCAACACCGGTGCCATGGTCAATCTAGTTTTGAGCTCCTCAAAAGACTTCTCACAAGCCTCACTCCACACAAATTTAACCCCCTTTCTAGTCAATCTAGTCAAAGGCGCGGCTAATCTAGAGAAATCTCTTACAAATCGACGATAGTACCCCGCCAATCCCAAGAAACTCCGAATCTCAAAGACATTCCTAGGTTGCCCCCAATCTTGTACAGAATCTATTTTCGAGGAATCCACTGTCACTCCCTCTCTTGACACAACATGGCCCAAAAACTTCACCTCGGTGAGCCAAAACTCACACTTCTCAAATTTGGCATACAACTGATGCTCTCTAAGCAAGTCAAGCACTATCCTCAAATGAGTCTCACGTTCCTCCTCGGAGGTCGAATAGATAAGGATGTCGTCCACGAAGATGACCACAAAGTGATCCAAGTACTCTCTAAATATTCGATTCATCAAATCCATGAAAGAAGCCGGTGCGTTAGTCAACCCAAATGGCATTACTAGGAACTCATAGTGGCCATAATGCGTACGAAAGGCCATTTTTTGGATGTCTTCCTTCCGGACTCTCAACTGATGGTACCCCGACCTCAAGTCTATTTTGGAAAAGCAACAAAACCCTCTAAGTTGATCGAACAAGTCGTCTATTCTGGGTAAAGGGTATTTGTTCTTAACAGTGACTCGGTTTAACTTGCGGTAGTCGATACATAACTGTAACGACCCGTCATTTTTCTTCGTAAAGAGAGCCGGTGCTCCCCAAGGCGATGTACTAGGGCGAATGAAGCCCTTGTCTAAAAGCTCTTGGAGTTGGATCTTCAACTCATGCAACTCCGCGAGTGCAAATCTATACGACGCCATAGAAATGGGTGTCGTTCTAGGCACTAAGTCAATGATGAACTCAATCTCCCGGTGGGGTGGCAAACTAGTAAGGTCCTCGGGAAACACCTCCGGGTATTCACACACTACCCTTGGCAACTCAACTCGAGTTCCGATACTCTCACTATCCAAGAGAGTAGCTAGAAGACCACCAAGCTCGTTCCTACTATGAGGATCAAACACTGGTGATAAAACCCGATCAACCCTATCCCCCAGAAAATAAAAACAATCGCCACCCGAAGTGGACACTGTGACTCTTTGCCGAAAACAATCAATCATTGCCCGATATGAAGACAACCAATCCATGCCTAGAATAACATCAAAACTGGACATGTCTAACAACACAAAAGCAAACGAGAGTCTACGCCCGCCAACCTTTATCTCACAACCACGACATCCCCGGTCTAGGTCAACTGTACCCCCAACAGGCGACTCAACTCTGAGCGGAGACGCTAATTGTGCCACCTTTAACCCCAATGTAGATGCGAATGCAGCAGATATGAACAAATGAGACGCACTCGTATCTATCAACACACTGGCCAAAGAATTACACACAATAAAAATACCTCTCACAACTGAGGATCCTGGCAACTGCTCTGGTGCGGTGACTGCATATACATGCCCCTGTGGCCTCTGATCAACTTCCTGCTCCTTCCTCGGAGTGTAGGCTTACTGTACCGACTGAGCCAAAGTAGCTCCCTGATTTGCCCTAGAAGCCTGAACTGAGTGAGCCTGTTGATGGCTCTGAGTCTGCCTCGACCTTGATGCACCAGATGTGCCTTCCAACTATGGGCAAGCTCTCTTCATGTGCCTTGACTAACCACATTGATAACAAGTAGGTCCCTGCCCCCTACTCTGACTTTGACTCTGGGATCGGTTAGGTAGTGGTGGTGGCAACATCTGCTGTCCTCCTCCCTTCTGTAGACATATAAAGGCCTTGTGACCCGGTTGGTCACACTTGATGCAAGAAAACCCACTTGATGCACTCTTCCCCGAGCCCGCACTAGGTAAAGAGAGAGTGGACCTCGACTGATGTGGCTAAGACTGGGATGAAAAGGTGCTCCTACTCTTCTTACTGGGCCTATAATCTCCTTGTGATCCATGGCCCCTGGACCTCGAATTTCGAAGTCTCTCCTCTTTGGCTTCCACCGTAATCTCCACATGTGCGGCTGCCTCCACAAGACGGTCATAACTTCGGATCATATTCCCGGCAACCTTGAACAAAATCTTTGTCCTCAACCTCTGTTCAAACTCAAAGCAATGGCGCTCCTCCGTCACTACTAGCTCAGGTGCAAACTGGGACAAGCTAGAAAAGGCCGCTTCAAATTCGGCCACGAACATGTTAAGTTCCTTAAGATCCTTGAACTCCTGCCTCAACCTCTCCCTAGCCGTGGGAGGAAGGTACTTGTCTTGGAAAGCCACTACAAAAGCCTCTCATGTTGGTGCTATCCGGCCTTTGGCATACTTCCACCATTGGCCCGCATCACCCTTCAGATAGTAACTCGCAAGGGTCACCCTCAACTCGCTATCCTCTATATGGAGTATCTCAAAAGTCTTTACCGTTTGCTCTAACCATTCGTCCGCTTTCTTTGGATCGGGGCTGCCATGGAACTCATCCGGCTTGGCCCTTAAAAACTCCTTTGTGAGGAAGCTAGCTCTAGTCTCCGCAACATTCTCCCTTGATTGGGTCTCCGCCCTAAGTATGTTCATGGACTCCCTCAATGCCCCTGCCATCTCCCGGGCTAGAGCCCCCATTGCGGCTTGGCCAGCTTGCCCCGGCGCTCTGCTTGCCCCACTTGCTCGGCCATGTCAGCTTGGCCTAAACCTTCTTCTTGCACCGGGACTTCTTGGACCAGCACTTCAAATACACCCTGGCGACCTCGACCTCGACCTCGACCTCGCCTTCCACCCCTACCACCTCGAGTCCGAACTCTTCTTGACATCCTAATTGAGAGACAAGATAGACAATTTAGCACATAATTCCAAATGTGCTCGCCACTCGCTTCACACATTAGGCTAAGCAACTACATGCATCTTACCACACAAACAATTTAATTCACTCCACATAAGCACTTTAGCCACATAAACACATACGAATTATCCTTTAGTGATGAAATTTGTCCCATGAGAAACCAAGAATTCTTAGTAGAATGAGTAGTGATCAAGTACCCTTCTACAAAGACTTCAAGGAAACTAACGGCCGCAAACAACATCCCAAAAGTCGAACCCATACCCACATAGTCACATAAGTCACATAAGCATGCTATCACACAATCACAAATAAACAAGACATTTCCTAATCATGCGAAATGAACCCATTGTGGTATGGCAACCACTCCCCGTGAGCCTCAAGTATTCAAACCCGGTAGCTATGATACCACTCTATAACGCCCCCCAAAAAATAATCCCAATATGAATGATGCATCAACCACATACAATCATTAATTACAACCATCATCATTTGCTATATCAAAATCTCCATAGTTTATACAAAGGTTCCACATGCAGTATACATTCACTAAACAAAAGGATATAGGAATCTATAGCATGTGAGACACATATCACAAAATAATAAAGTGCCCTTAAGGGCTTACATCTCCCGAGGCCTTAGCCCGGCTACACAAAAATGGTCACACGAACCCGTACACGTTAGCCCTTGGCTTTACAAAATCACAACAAAAATAAAGAGCACACTACTTTTCACAAAATATTTTCACGCCCTCAATTCGGCCGTAGCACCACATCTTTACCTGCACCAAAACCCATAGGGGTGAGCATAAAGCCCAGTAGAGAAATACCAAACAAAGTATATACATTTATGTTTATAGCCAAAATTGAATGCAAGTGCAAAGAGAACCCATATTCTTTTCAAAATATTCATCATGTCTTTCTTGAGAAACACCCTGCATTTCATTTACAATTGCAATCTCAACATTTTCCAAATTAATCTATTTAATCACAAGGGGCGGTAAATACGACATTGGTAATCCCTAGGCTGGTGTCTGCAAGTAGACTCTATGAGTACTACCAAACTATTATTTTTACCAGTATTAACCGGAAGGTTCGACACTCACCGGCGCTGTTTTCTGGCCTTTCACCATGGACACTCAGGCCAACTTAACAAAGTCATCTACACCCCCTAACCAGACTTACCACCGTATTTATCCCATACACAGTTTCATAGTTCTCATTAAAGTGTAATTCCTTTCAAATTAAACATGATGAGAATGGACAATAGTAATAATAAATCAAAGGGAGACATGATGCAATACAAAGTATCTAAAGACATCTTTTCAGTTCAAAACATTTCTACAACAAAATCAAATTACTACATTATTCAATACTTCTCCTCAACACTATTTCACAATGGCCATGCCATCAATTTAGCAACAACCATCCCTTAACATGTCCAATTCATAACAAGTTATCCACTTCAAGGTCACAAGTGATGCCTTTCAAACATCAACCCCCATACACAACCATTTATTGTCTCACAACAACACACCTTTAAATGCTCAACATAATGTTATAAAATCACATTTCATTTCTCCTGTATCATGCTAATTACCATGTTGCAAAACATATGATGAAAGTTTACTCTATTATTATAGAACAACAAAACACCTCTAAACATGTTCACATCTTTTTAAAATTTTCCAAAATTTCTAGGGTTTTCATTAAAAACAAAACAAACAACTCATCTTTTGAAAAGGTTTTCCCTCATGACACCACCTCACTTATTATGTGAGTTATACTCCTCATGAAAATAGTTAGAAAGAGAGAGAGAGCTCAAACCCACCATTGAAACCCTAACATTTATGAGATTAGACCAAACTCCCAACCTCATTCATGAAAAACTCTTAAACTAACAAAGCCCAAGATAAACATATATATAACTCATGGAAAATTTCACTACTTGAAGATCTTGATGATGAAGATGATAGAGCCCTAACTTTAATGGAGGATCCTCTCCTCTTCCACTACACCAAGTAGAACTCTAGCTTAGATCTTCAAGATTGAAAGAGAGGGGTGATGATCTAACCCAAAGATTTGCAAGGATTTAAAGGGTTTCTAAGGTTTAAGGAAGTTTCTATAGAGAAGGAAGAACAAAAATGGCCTTTAGAGATAGAGTGTGGAGCCCTAAAATGATAAGCAACTCGGCCCCAAAAGATACAAAAAGTGTAGAATTTCGGACAAAACCAGACCGACCGCACGTGTGGCACCCATCCCCACACGTGCGGCCCTCGCCTCCGCATGTGCAGGGCGCCTCTCCCGTACCTCCTTCCGCACATGCCTTTTAAGAAGTGTACAGCCTCCTCTTTTCCCTAAATTTAGACCCACACATGCGGCTTGGCCTCCCTCACGTGCGGCCCAGAACCCCCGTACGTGCAGCTGAGCCTAGACAACCAGAAAATTCTGGTTCGGCTCCCGGGCATTCCGGACTCGGTCCCGCACCTCTCTGGAACACTCGTCATCCAACACCAAACGCTACAAGAGTACGGACTCCAATCTCAAGGAAAATTTTTCGAGTGTTTCAAGCCCGATGAAGGAAAAAAAAACGAAGTGACAAGGGAAAGAAGAAGAGAAGAAGGAGAGGGAAGAGCTCGTTCATCACAATTAAAGTTAGGATGAAGTCTCATATGGATTGTCCCCAATAAATTGTTTACACTTAAAAGGTTTAGAACTTGAGACCTTGGAGGGGGTTGTAGACACCTCATTTTTCACCGTCCTCAAGACTCGGATGTCATCGTTTGAACACCCGATGATCATCCATGTTCGTGTTTGTTTTGAGTTCCCGGAGGTCTCGGCCGCGCGCCTTGCCTCAGGATTTCTCAACTCGACTGTCTTGTGCTTGGTTGGACCAAACACTTGTTTGTTTCTTGCACCTGAGGGTAGAGAATATCTTGTTAGCTATCCCTGATACCCACCGGCCTTGGCTTGAGGCCACCGGCCCTAGTTTAATTCTACCGGCCATTGGTTATGGCCGATCGGCATTTGGTGTGGTCGGTCGACCATTTATTTGGCCGGTTGCCTCCTTTTCTAGCCGATACCACCTTTTTGCCTTTTTCAGGCATTGTGCATGCCAATTGTGCCAGTTGGAGTGCACGGACTTGTCCTCCACCCTTTTGGTTCTAAGCTTCTTGGAGAAGCTTGGACCTTTGTCTTAGCTTCCTCAAGAAGCTTGGACCTTTGAGTTAGCTTCCTTGAGAAGCTTGCCCCTTTGAACCTTTTGTATTAGCTTCCCTTAGAAGCTTTGAGCCTTTATCTTGCTCTATACAAGAGAGCCTCCCTTCTCCTTTGAAGGGGTTGAACAAATTAGAGATATACATCTGATATATCTCATATATCACTCTCTCTCTATATATCTCCCTCTCTCTCTTCATTTGTGTGTGTTAGAGAGCCTTAAAGTGTGTTTTGTTCTTAGTTTTGCACTAGGACACGTAGTATTACACCATACTTCGGTTCTTGAGGTGTTGAGAGGTTATTCTTGGAGGTTTTGGGTTGGTTTTGATCAGAAAAGGGGGCTGGACTTGCTGTTCTTCAAGTGTTCTTCAAGGGTGAGTATAATTGCTTTATATTCCCCAATCTTGCAGTAGCTTTTAACCCACTTTGCATGTTGTTTTGAGCTTTGTGTATAACAGATAAAAATTCTAATTTTTCATGCTTAAGATGTTTTATTAAGGTCTCATTTGTGTTTGGGGTCGACCTCTCCCTCTTAGGCCTTGTTTGGCCCCTTTTGTACCTTCTTTGTTGAGCTTTGGAATCTTTTGTGTATTGGCCTTCTCATCACTGAAATCCAGTGGATTTTCAGTGGTGAAGAAGTGGTTTTGAGGTCTTGCATAAGGGAGGGACACCCCTCTTCCATAGTCTCTCTTTTGCTTATTTTTTTTTTAGCTCATAAGGGTAGCACGCATGCCTAGCTTTGTTTAGTTTCATTTCATAGGTTATTTGGTGTCCATTTAGCATGTCTTACCTCTGTCTCTTGTTGGTTTATTGACCCTTTGCATGCATAATACACTTGCTTTGAAATCCCATCATTTGGCCTAAAATGTACTATGTTGTAACATGTCATTTTAGCATGATTTTGGTTTGGTTCTAAGAAGGTTTTAGCATTATTTTTCCATGTTTAAGGTCTGTCTTGGGTCTTTGGAGTCCTGCTTGCCATGCTTTATATAGCCTCTTTGCATTGCGGCTTGTGAGCCTTGAGTGTGTGAGTCATTAGCTTGCATTACCTAGGCTATTTCAGTGATTTGGAATCACTTATTATGCCATTTCAGTCCATGTTTTGTGCTTACATGCTTGCATGTGTTCCCCTTTCAATGCCTTGAAGAGATGTGATCTTATGCTCCATGTTTGGGCCTTGGTGTGTGCCTATGTGTTTGAGGCTTTGCGCTGCCATATCAGTGGGTTTTGGGAGTTATTTTGGTGCATTGTAACTCCGTTTTTGGTTGTAAAGTCCATGCCATGAGTGGTTGGGGTGGTTGTAATAGGATCCTCCTTTTTTGTGGCCTTCAATACCCTTTGTTTTGGCCCCTGTTTTGAGGCATGGATGAGGCCTCCCATTTCAGTCTAAGTCCACCATTGCATGTTTTGACATGTTGCATTACTTTGGTTTCATGCTTGCATTGTATCATCTTTGCACATTTGCATGTTGTTTAGCTAGTTGCATTTCATATCCTAGCTTGCATGATAGGTTGCATTGCATTGTATCTTGTATGTTTGGCACATTGCATTTGGCATGCCTTGTTAACTTAGCTTCATGTTGCATATTTGACCCATGTTGCATACTTGGGACACATTGCATACATGCATTACATTTTTGCTTGGTTTGGAGTGTCAAACCAAGCATGAGGGGTGAGGTGTGTTCGTACTCAAAGTGATGAAACACGTCTTAACCCTCGGTCGTCGATGCCCTTGATTTCAACATGATAGGGTATAAGGCACTCATTTGTTTTGTTGCATGCATTTACGTTGATTTGCAAAATTGGTGCCTTTGGCCATCATGCATCGAGATGCGTGATTGGTGGCCCGAGTACCGAGGGCCACAATCCCTGAAGTCCATAACATGATAGGGAGAGTGGCCATGCACACATTGCTTTGAAAATTACATGCCATGCATTATCTATCCTCTGCTGTTGTCAAAATAAGGCTCTGCAGGAAGAAATGGTCGGTCGACCACTTTTGGTGCCGATCGACCATCAGTGTCCAGCCGATGGCTCAATGTTTGGCCGATAATCCTATTCCCATGGCTGGTGGACTTGAATTGTGGCCGGTGGCACCTCACAACACTCAGGAGGAAGCTCAAAGAAGTTCTGGAAACCTGCATAATTTTCAGAGAAGCAAGGTAGTGTAAACAGAGGCAGCTTTGGACATGGCAGTGAGTTTCCGAGCAAGACAAGTCATGCATGCATCATCCACGCATTCCGAGGCAGAGCTGCGGCGGTCTCCTTAGTTTCATATTTAAACCTTTTTCTTGTAATTAATTTGTTAATTAATTAAGAATTATGTAATATTTAATTAGCTAGTCAATTAGTTAATTAGTTAATCTGTATAATTTATTTGGACCGTCCGAGAGAGGACGAATTTGTAGTATGTCTATGTGCGTGTGATGTATGTCTTCCAAACCCCCACGTCTTTCTCCCTTTTATTTACCAACTCATGATGGTTAGATTAGGGCATGTTTCAATTAGCATACTTATGCTCGCATGTTTGCATCCATTCATCCGTCTTGCATGCACCAGGCTCGGCGCATCATACTAACTACATTTGTATTTCAATTCTAAGTTGAATACGTGTTAACTGTAGCATCATCATATGCCATCTTAGAATAGCCGAGCCTATTATAGTTGCATTCCTACATATGTTGCATTAGGCATATTTGTATAAATTAGGATTCATGCATGTTTTCTAATTAGCTTCTTTCTTTGGCTCGGAGTACTTGGTAAGCTTTTATGCTTTAGCATCTCGCATGAGTGTGAATGTTACCATGATAGCATGCTTACTATGAGGCTCTATGCTTATGTGATATATCTGCCTGATTACCTGTGGGTAAAGGTTGGGTTATCCAAATTGGAACAATGCATTGAATATGAGTTTTAAAGCCCACTAGATAGTGGCAAAACCATCTTTTCTAAGCCCACTTGAGGGTGGCAAAACCTGCATTTTAGCCTACTTGTGAGTAGCAAACCATTTTCAAAACAAACATGAAACGTTTTGTCCCAATTTAGGCGATCTAGTGTATGCTTGTATGCTGTGCGCATCACATAGTAATTCTAGGCTAATAACCGGAATAAGAACACATAACGTTTTCAAAACTCGATATCATGGTTAGTAGAGGCCGATCTTTGATCGGGCGAACGGGGGTGCTCAAAGCAGACCTTCCCCAATCGTACCTAAGTTCCCGAGCCGAGGCAACTTTGGTGATGACGGACACGTGGCCTTAGACAACGAGTCAGGGTTTCCTAAATTCCCCCAAAATAAATATTTAGGTGGCGACTCTGTATCTGGCAAAGCAGTCTATGTTTGGCACTTCTTTAAAAAAAAATCTGTTTTCAAAAACGATTTACCGGATTTGGACTCTTTAATGATTCATCGGTCTTGCATTGCACTCTGCGAGATTAGATACAAGACCGTGACATTGAGTCCTAAACTGTAGTGAACCCAAATGAACAGAACGGGGGGTTCTCCCTCCTGGGGCGTTCGGGGACGTCTACAGTTTCTGGCGACTCTGCTGGGGATTTAGAGAGCTTGACTCGAACTCATGATATCTTGTTTTGATTACACTTATGTGTTTCTTTGCATTGCATTTGCATTGGTGTGCCTAGGACACAGTGTTTGCCATTTGCTATTCCTGAACGGTTTCCCGGAGGCTCGCTTTGAGAAGCGTGCCACAAGGCTAACCGGTTACGGGCTCTGCCACGATGGGAACACAAACCTCGGTTTTTACCGGGACACCCTTTTTTGACCATTCGACCTAGTGCATATTCGGAATCCATAGTGACCATTCCAAGCTAGGATAGGTTGCTTACTCGATCATAGGTTGTTTGAAACCGCTGCGTGCATAGCGAAACCTTAGCTCCTGACAAAATAGGACAGGGAAACCCTACCCCAACATAGGGGTGTTTTGGCTCTCACTTGTTTGTTATGTGCTTTTAGAGTGTGTCTCTACAGGGAATGCACGTATCAGCTCACAAGTTTGGGTATCAGGCCTGCGGGCACCAGTTCAGTGTTTTGGGAATCAGTTATCAGCGGGTATCAGATTCAAATTTTCAGGAACAGTAATTCGGGGGCAATAATCAGTATTGAGGAACAGTGTATTCAGCTTATCAACTGCGTGTTGTGATGCCCAACTGTGTGTTGTGTGTTTATTTTACGTTGTTATGTTGTCTGTTTGTCTGGTTATTTATTTCCTTATTATTGCTTTATTTATCTTCTTACTAGGTTGTTTAGAACGATTGCTTCCAACCCAACAGATATTCCCCAAGCACTCTGGACTAGAGGTCGCCGACTCAATCGATCTGAGGATCTGGTCGACGGACAACCAGTGTTTTATTCTCTACCCCCGGTTATCAGACGAAGGTTGAGAAGACGCAGTGTATCCGAGCAGAGATTGCCAGAGCAGTGGTCAACCCTACAAGTGGACAGTCAGGCCGAGGCCTCAATTTACGCTACAGAGAGGGAATATATACTGGTAATTCAACCAGAGCAGAGCAGTATGGAAAGCTTAGAGGAGATGGTGCGCCAGCTCCAAGAGAGCATGAAAACTATGCAGCAAGATGCTGTCCGACAGGCAGAGTTCGCCAAACAACAGGCCACGGTTATGACTGAACAAGCAGAGCTAATCATAAGGCTACAGCAGCAAGCCGGGGCATCTGTTTCACATCAAGCTCCTCCCCCACCAAGGGTTCCCATACCCGAGGAGATTCCAAATGTCCAGAATATCCAAGAAGATACAGACATTCCAACGGGGCCGGCTCCACCCCCGACTCTATTGCAACTTTCCAAGGCGTCCACGCCTATCAATGTACCAGATTCTCCCTTCGAGTTCGAAGTGGACCCCACAGCATTAAAGCTGAGCAAGCTGGAAAAGATGTTCAAGAAATCCCAAGGAGTCAAGACCATCCCCGATATTGAAGATGGGTATACCGACGCAGCTGTGACGTTGCCGGACCAATTCAAGATGCCACATGTCGACCGTTTCGACGGATTTGGGGTTCCCATGGTGCATCTACGATTGTTTTCAGATATCTTAATGCCAATGGGCCTCACCAGATTACAGAAGCTGTCTTTGTTCGGCCGAACTTTGTCAGGTGTGGCGGCCATCTGGTACGCAAAGTTGGAAGATGATGTTAAGAGGAACTGGGATGAGATGGCTGAGGCGTTCATTGCACAGTATTCATATAACACGTAAATCGAGATTACAACCCGTGATCTCGAGACGACAAGACAGGAGCCTAAGGAGAGCTTTTCTGAGTTCGTAACCAGATGGAGGGCCAAGGCCTCAATGATGACTCTTAGGCCCACCGATAAGGATCAAATTAGGATGATTGTGTGCAATCTCCAGCCTAAGCTGATGTAGAAAATGACCGTGCTCCCCTTCCCTACCTTTTCAGATTTGCATGAGATGAGAGTACAAATTGAGGATGCCTTGAAGCAAGGCTTGATCGGCAATGACAAAGAGCAACCCAGGAGAACCTTTAACTGCAACACCAATGCAGGCCCGAGCGACGTTACAACTACAAGAGCCTCAGAAGTGAGCATGGTCACCACCATCCCCCCCTCCAAGAACCATGGCAGCTATGCCATTCTCCGGTGCATCCGGAAGCAATACACAAATAGCCAAATACCCGTCCAAAAACCAAAGAACCTTCGCTCCACTATATATGCCCCTGTCTAAAGCTCTGGGAGTTTTAATCAGAAAAGGGCACTTGAAGCCCCTAGAGCCGCGGCCATTGCCCGAAAAAATTTCCCCTACCCACAACCCAGCCAAATATTGCGCATTTCACCAACAACATGGTCATGGCACTGACCAATGCTTCCGATTACGTCATGAGATTCAAGATCTCATTCATAATGGGGTGATTGTGCCTCCTGAAAAACCCAATGTCACAACAAACCCTCTCCCACCGCACCACCAAGCTCCACCTCCCAAAAGAATCAACTTTATCCAGATTGGGGTCGTGTTTTATGATCCTAGCATATATATCACCCCATCCTACCTACCCCGGCCGGAGGTGCTCCTTCTTGACTGCACTGACTTGTGCATGTTGGACATCTCCAGAACCCAACCCGAACCAACGGTGGTGACTGTCGAAGACAAAACATGGGAGATTTCAGAGGAGAATGGGATTGTTGAGTCAGAATTTAGGAATCTGAGAGTTTTGTTGAGAAGGTATACGGTCCGAGTTACTACATTCTGTCAGTAGGCCAGGTTAGGCCAAGTGTGGAGTTACCAGAAAGGGCAGAGCTTTGTATGGAACAGAGGGATGGATTTGGTCAGGGGTTAGATGACTTAGCAGCTTTGGAAGGGGACTTCGCTAACCTCCAGTTTTTCAGTGAACAAGATCCAGTAGACATGGCAGTCAGCTGGTCGAATCTCGAGAAATCGGCAGAGGTTACCGGGTGGCTGGATGATCAACCGGATGTTATGGAAGAATTCCAACCAGAACAGGGCCCGGAGGGGGCGAGAATATCAATTGTGACCGGAAGGGTCAGAGATCAGAATGCATCGTCGGAGAGCGCCGGTGCCAAGAATTTCGCTCGGGATCTGAGCAGTTTAAATACGGGAATTATTGAACAGACAGCTGTACCATCGCATTTGGAACAGGAAACGTTTGAGGATTCTGAGAGAAGTAGAAAAGGTAAAGCCCATGAGGGGACTGAAAATACTGTGAATACAAGGACAGTAGAAACGAAGCCGGACAGGTGTCTGTCGGTTGCCGATGGAATGTGGTGGAAGGACGATGATCTATGTCTTGCCCACACAGATGAGGATTGGGGGAGCAATCAACCAGACGATACCTGGTACATTGGTGAAGTCGACCATATGACTAGGAGTGGATGGTATTTCAAGCCTTCGCGCCTAGATCAGCCAGAGGCATCTGGGAAAGATAAGGAGGAAGAGAAGCAAAAAGAGAAGCAACTTGAAGATGAGGCTATACTGAAGCAGTTGAAAAAGATCCAGGCAGACATCTCCATCTGGGGACTGCTTATGGCATCGCGGGTGCATCGACAAGCTGTCTTATCCGCCATGGACAAGGCCAAGATCGCAATAGACACCACGCTTGAACAGTTGGTGGGCTTAGTTTTTCCGGGAGGAGCTACCCCAATGTTGACTTTTTCCGACAAGGAATTGCCACCTGCGGGTACAAACCATAACAAGCCACTCTACATCTCTAGGGAGTGTAGAAACAAATGGATACCTGTGGTACTTGTCGACACAGGGTCTGCCATCAATGTGTGCCCGGCAAGAACTGCATATGCAATCGGTTTAAAGACTGCGAACTTTGTGCCGACAGCCCAGGTGATTCGGGCATATGACAATACGAGCAGAGAAGTAATGGGAACAGTGAAAATTCAGACCAAGGTTGGGCCAGGACAGCATGAGATAGACTTTCACATCCTAGAGGTTCCCGCCACTTTCAACCTACTCCTGGGACGGCCGTGGCTGCACCAGGTAAAGGCAGTTTCGTCCACCTTGCATTAGATGGTGATACCCCCATGGGAAGGGAGTAGCCATTGTTTTTGGAAATTCGTCGATCCATCCACCACCAGAAGTATCTACGCCAGTTTTGGAAATCGAGCACGGTATGGAGGATGTGTTCCTGTCGAGTTTTACCTTGGCTGAGGCCCGAGTCGTTCAAAGCATCATGGCGGTTAATGAGGGGCTGTATGCTAGTGCTCAGTCAGTATACCTCATGAACAAGCTCCAACATATCCCCGGGATGGGATTGGGGAAGAGTGGCCGGAAGGGCAGCGCAGTATTGGCCGAAGTGCCACACAACCCGCATACCTTTGGTTTGGGTTATCTGCCCACCAAAGAGGATTGGGTAAGGAAAGGTAAGGAGATGGTTAGGAGAACCCGAGCGAAGCAGGCAGGGAAGCCTTTTGAATTAATGCACCGGCCCATCCAGGGTACCCTAAACGGACGCTTCGTCCGGGAGGGGAAGGACTTTCCATTTTGTGGCTTCCCAGAGCCATGGCTGAACGCGGAAAGGAAGCGCATGCCCGGTTTTGAGATCTTCTTCGACCTGCAATTATCCAAGGATGATGTTACCGAAGAGCAGACAGACCCAACAATTGAGGTTGAACAGAACAAGAAAGCGGATTCTGAGGACACCGAAAGTGAAATGGGGGTAGCGCTGACATGTCTACTTTCAGATCCTCCGATCGAACAGAAATGCTTGGGGGATAACTTCTCGGTGTCCATAATCGGAAATGAAACGGCTGCGGGCCTACCAGCAAACATTTTGGATGCATCCATCGCACCCTCTCTCATTTGGCAGTACGCGGAGGGATTTTTGTCAAGCAGCATCGGGTCAAGTAGTGAGCCAGAATCTGATTCCACCGAGTCTTGTGAGTCAGAATCAGGTTCCAGCTCGACTGAGTCTGAGTCCGGTATCCCTGGGGGTGATAACCCGGATGCCACAGTCCTATCTAGGTCGTCTTTTCTTTCTCTTTTGAGTCTGTTGTAACAGAAGAATTGGATGGTTTGGATGTGCTTAATGAGAATGATGTGGTTATGGTTTCTGAGTACTTTTCTGTGCCTTTGATTTATTGCTTAGATCAAGACTTTCAAAATTTTGATAAAAACGACAAGGAAGAAATTCCTCCGATTTTGCAACGATTAATTGATCAAGAGCAGGAAAGATTTGTTAGGCCCTTAGTTGATGAAATCACTACCATGAATATTGGTACTGAGAAGGACCCACGGCTGGTCCAGATCGGGTCCACGTTGTCTTCGGAGGAACGCGAGTGCTTAGTCGCTTTATTAAAAGATTTCAAAGATGTTTTCGCGTGGTCCTACGAAGACATGCCTGGAATCGATCCTGAGATTGTACAGCACCGGAGCCCTCTTGACCCCGAGGCCTGACCCATCAAGCAGAAACTCAGAAGGATCCACCCGGACTGGGCCCTCAAGATTAAAGAAGAGGTCACCAAGCAAATTGACGTAGGGTTCCTGCTGGTATCTGAATACCCAATTTGGTTGGCCAACATAGTTCCAGTGCCAAAGAAGGATGGCAGGATCAGGGTATGCGTGGATTTCAGGGATTTGAACAGAGCCAGTCCGAAGGATGACTTTCCCTTGCCACATATCGATGAGTTGGTGGACTTCACAGCAGGGCATGTTTTGCTTTCATTCATGGATGGCTTCTCAGGCTATAATCAGATTGTAATGGCACCAGAAGACCGGGAAAAGACTGCTTTCACCACCCCGTGGGGGACCTACTGCTACAGAGTGATGTCGTTTGGGTTGAAAAATGCTGGAGCTACATATCAATAGGCCGCGACCATGATATTGCATGACATGATCCACAAAGAGGTTGAGGTGTACGTGGACGACATGATTGTCAAGTCCAAAGAAAGAGAGGGCCACTACACCGCCTTGCAAAAGTTCTTTCAAAGGATCAGAGAATTTCGGTTGCGGCTGAATCCTCAGAAGTGTATGTTTGGTGTTACAGCGGGAAAAATGCTAAGGTTTCTGATTATACAGAGAGGTATCGAAGTCGACCCTTCCAGAATCAAGGCCATCTTAGAAATGCCACCACCAAGGACTGAAAAGGAGGTGCGAGGCTTTCTAGGTAAAGTGCAATTCATAAGACGGTTTATCTCAAAATTAACCTTGACTTGTGAACCACTTTTTGGTCTCCTGAAGAAAGGAACGAGGTTCCAATGGGACGGCCGATGCCGAGCTACTTTTGAACAGATCAAGGAATACTTACAGAACCCACCCGTGTTGTCACCGCCTGAACCGGGGAGACCGTTAATATTGTACTTTTCAGTAATTGAGACTACAATGGGTTGCATGCTCGCACAAGAATCAGAGGACAAAGTGGAGAGAGCCATCTACTATCTGAGCAAGAAGATGCTGGAGTATGAGACCCGTTACACACCGTTGGAAAAGGCTTTCTTAGCTTTGGTATGGGCTACCAGGAAGCTGCGGCACTACCTGTTAGCTCACTCCGTAATGTTGGTCTCACGACTCGATCTCATCAAATATCTTTTTGAGAAACTGGCACTTACGGGTAGGCTAGCTCGTTGGTTGCGTTTCCTTTCCGAATTCGATCTGAAATATGTGACGAGCAAGTCAGTCAAGGGAAGAGCAGTAGTAGAATTCTTAGCCGATCATCCAGTGGGAGGGGGTGAAGCAGTTGAGTACTTATTTCCAGATGAGGCCATTTTGCATATCGACGATGAAACTTGGATGATGTACTTTGACGGAGCGTCAAACCAATATGGGTATGGGATAGGAGTGTTGCTGATAGAACTCGACAATTCCCGTATCCCTCTAGCCTTCAAACGCCGGTTCAAAGTCTCAAACAACGAAGCAGAATATGAGGCATGCATTGTCGGTCTAAAAGCAGCCCTGGAACTAGGGGCAAGACGGTTGGACGTCATCGGGGACTCGAACCTTGTTGTGCCTCAAGCAAAAAGAGACTGGAAAGTCAAAGAAGAAAAGATGATAATGTACCACCAAACCTTGGACTTGTTAATTCCTCGGTTTGAGAAGCTAAATTTCACTCATCTGTTAAGAGAGAACAACAGGTTCGCAGATTCACTAGCAACTCTATCTTCCATGATAGATATCCCGTTTGGAGTCCGGATACGTCCGATCATCATTGACCAGAAGTTTGCGCCAGCATACGAATTAATTGCTGCCATAGATGAGGTTCAGGACGGGAACTCCTGGTATTACGACATTTGGAATTTCTTGGAGAAGGAAGTGTATCCACCAGGGGCAAATGCCAAGGATAAAAGGGCAATCAGAAGAATGGCCGTTCAGTTCATCATCTGCGAGGGTAAGCTGTATAAGAGAGGTCATCTGGGAATGCATAAGCTGTGCGTTGAAGCCGAAGAATCGAAGTGCCTAATGGAGGCCATCCATGGAGGGGAATGTGGTGTACACGTGAACGGGGTAATGTTAGCTCGGAAGATTCTCAGACAAGGTTACTATTGGTCCACCATGGAGGAGGATTGTATCAGCTTTGTCCGGTGATGCCACAAATGTCAGATCCATGTAAACCGCATGCACATCCTGCCGTCGAAGCTATACAACATGACTTTGCCATGGCCATTTTTAGTTTGGGGAATTGATGTGATCGGGGCTGTTACTCCAAAGGGGTCGAATGGGCATGAGTTCATCCTGGTCGCGATAGACTATTTTACGAAGTGGGTCGAGGCCTAATCTTATGCAGTTTTGAAAGCGTCGTATGTTACGAAGTTCATCCGAAACAATATCATCTGCCGTTATGGGGTCCCGAACGAAATCATTTCAGACAATGGTTCCCACTTCAAGAAGGAAGTGATTGACTTGTTGGAGAAATATAACGTGGCTTTTCATAAGTCGTCCACATACCGACCACAAACCAATGGAGCGGTTGAGGCCGCCAACAAAAACATCAAACACATACTGCAGAAGATGGTGGAAACCTACCGGGATTGGCCAGATAAGCTGCCGTTTGCTCTGTGGGGCTACTGGACCTCAATTAGGACTTTTGCTGGAGCGACTCTGTATTCATTAGTTTACGGGATGGAGGTCGTTCTACCCATCGAGATTAAGGTTCCGTCATTGAGAGTGCTGGTTGAGTGTTAGATAGCCGAGGCAGATTGGTAGCAGAGCATATTTGAAGAACTCATGCTCTTTGATGAAAGAAGACTGAAAACACTGTACCATGTTCAAGGTTATCAGCGCAGAATTGCCCGGGCTTTCAACAAGAAAGTTAAGTCCAGGAATTTGAAAGAAGGAGATCTGGTGCTCAAGGACAACCGAACTCCCATTCACGACCCTAGGGACAAGTTCAGACCCAATTGGACTGGTCCCCACATCATCAAGTCTATCTAGTCAGGTGGAGTTGTGGTTCTGATGGATCTAGATGGCTTAGAGTTTTCACAGCCGATCAATATGGACAAGTTGAAAAAATATTACCCCTGAAAGGCTCGCTAGGCCGAAAACCTGGAAGGGCAACCTAGGCAAAAGTTAGAGCATGAAAAATTAGAAATTACAAAAACTGAGCTCACAAGGTTGAAAACCCGCAAAGGGCGGCCTTAGCAAAAGTTAGAGCGTAAAAGGAGAGTGAAAATACTCGAGTGAACCTAAGCCTGAACTACGTAAGGCTTGATTCCTATCTTTGGGATACGTAGGCAACTTCATCCTGAAGTTCAGCCATAAACTTTTTGCCGATCAACTTTGTCCATTCGATCATCTCGGCCATCTGTCTATTCAGCATTCGAGAGCTCGATTGTGATCTCCGGTACAGTGCTATTCAGACTAGGGGCAACTTTCTAGTTACTGGAATCCGGGGTTGTGCATCTCAGTGACAGATCTTAGGCGTGTCCAGTTTTGATCCATATCGAAAATGGTTTTGAAAAGTTTTGATAAAGGTTGACTTAGTTCAAATTAATCTTTTTACAACTTAGACCATTTTTGGACCAAAGCGAAAAATTTTCAGTATCCACAACCTTCAATTTCATTGATTTCAATGCAAAGTTCTCCTGCTCTTGCATACAAATTGAAGTTACTTTTTATTACATTCATAAAGAAAACTTGAAAGTACTAATAAAGCAATAAATTCGGGGCATAAATAAGTCAGGTGTTCCTGCGCCCCCTCCTAGAGCTAGTCGAAGCCTCTGATGCCAAGTTGGGCCCAATCTGTGCCTCTTCATTAAGCCAATCTATGCACTCATCAGACAAAGTGCAACTAAAAGTGGGAGCAAGGGGCAAGAGCTCTCTAGTCCCCCATGCCATGGCATATCGAGCAAACTGTGTGCCTCAGACTGGAAATGCAACTGGGTACTCTATCCCCTCTAGCGGGCAAATCTGGTCATGACCGAACTGGTGCTGGAACCGGAATAGGAAATAGAACACACAGTGAGTCAAGCCGATCAACTGAATCCCACTCTGCCAGAACATGCTGTAGCCCATTGTTGGTAGATTGAGCCAACGGCACCACCAAGCAATGCGGTCTACAGACAAACTACACATCTAGTTGAACCACCAGCCCTCATCAAGGGCATCGACTAGACGTTGTCGGAAGAAGTAGCCGCAAGCTTAGTATGCTAGGCAAGAGTCCACAACCTACAACTTGTCCATCAACCACACCTGGGAAGGGATGCAAAATGAGAGAATAAAGAATAAAGAGATGTACGATGAGAGAAAAGTGAGAAAAGGGTTTTGTTAGAAAGCAGAGCCTGAGGGCCGAGTGGTGTGAGCAATATATACGTGAGAATGGGTGGAAAACATTACCTGCAGCAGTAATGGACTCCCCGCAAATCTGGTCGTCTCTCGACGACAAAAGGCGTCCAAGCCCATCAACGTCTCTGCCAGAGTCATGGCAATGCAGCTCTTGCCCTCCTTCAAACCTTGGGCAACCTCGACCAACCGGACACTAGATCCTCCGGAGCCCGAAGCCAGCAAGAAATGAGATAACATGCACAAACAAAGGGCGTGTCGCCGAAAACCTTACCAATGATGGTCACCGCGGTCACCGGCATAAAAAAATCGGCAAATCAAACTCGGAACATCCAGCATTCTGTCACAAATCAAAGAGTGAGCATCGTGCATCGTGCATCATGAGCCCACACATTCGTCCTAAGGCTTGGGCGTGGCCAAAGCGAAGCTGAGGCAAGACTTCTTCGCTGCGCTCAGATTCCATCAAAGCTTGGAAATCTTCGAAAGTAGGACACAACTCTTGCCCGCCAAAGCTAAAGACATGTGTTACCAGATTCCAAAACTTCACCGCGGCACGGAGAAACAGAAAGTGCAGCGGGGTACGACTCAGAGTGAATAGTGCATTAATATCGACGCCCCAGAAATTCAGCTTTTCTGAGCCATCCAAGTTGGCAATCCAAGCTGTGAGATTCTGGGCAAGGAACTCTTCCATTTGGAGCAAATTAGTGTTGAATTGAGAAAAACTACAAAGCTGAGGCTTTTGTAGAGGATAAGGTATGAGTGGAAGACAGCTGTCAGCATTCTGGTGGTTCTTGCCATTTATGGCCGGCCGGCCAAAAATAGTGCCGACCGACCACCATTTTTGGTCGATGGGTCAAAGCTGTTGACCGATGGACATTTCTTGAGGCCGATGGCTTTCCCCTGTGGCCGGTGGTCTCCCTTCTTGTTCCCTGAGCTGTTTATGTGTTGAACATGCTGAGAATTTAGGGACTGGCACCACTTCCAATGCCCTCCGATGATGATTTTTGCGGAGTCACACCCATTTGCTTATCGAGTTGTTGTATATTTGCTTATCGAGTTGTATGTCACATTTCTTCAAGTTTTTGTTTCGCTTATCGAGTTGTACTCGTACTTCGTTAGCTTATCGAGTTTCTTTGTTTTGGTTATCGAGTGGTTAGTCGGTTCACTACCTAATTATTACGATGCGAGTGCTTAATTTTCAAACAAAGTTCAATTTCATTCACATTGTTATGTGATGACATACGATGTAATGCATGAAAAGTACAAGTGTAACACCTTTTTGGGCAAAATAGCTGTTTCATTTCCATCATGACTTTTGCAAAAAATATATACACAGTTTTGAAAAAGTAAAACCTGCCTGAGGTAGTGCAATGTGATTAAAACTAACAGTAAAAAAGGAAAGTAAAGTAAAAGGGGAGAAAGGCGGCAGAATGTCTGGATTAATACCAGTGGCCTCCTCTTGTGGTCAATGCACCTCCTACGCCCTTGTTCGGGTCAATTATATGGTTTGGCACCTTCATTACTCAAGACAGTGCAAGAAAGTGCACTTTCGAACATTAACTGGCCTTCGTGTGGACCTCGAGCCATGTCTTCTGTGTGTGATGCTCGATGCGCGCAAAGAGTATCCTTCCTCGTATCCTTTTATATGCCTTGCGGATTCTGCAAATCGCTTTAAACATGTGGTATTGGATTGTTTTGTTTTGACTGTAATTATCACGCTCGTTACGCGTCTCGCATTACACAATGCCTCGTCTTGTTCTGAATTTGCATCTCAACATCACGAATAACATGCCTTTACCATGTTTCAGTTGAATATGTCCCCTTTTTCGCATTTCTATACACAATGCATACATTGTCGCGTATTGCTTTACTTACATGTGTTCGAGTTCCTTTTATACACATTGCATGCATTGTCGCGTATTGCTCTACTTACATGTGTTCAAGTTCCTTTTGTACACATTGCATGCGTTGTCGCGTATTGCTCTACTTGCATGTGTTCAAGTTCCTTTTATACACATTGCATGTGTTGTCGCATATTGCTTTACTTACATGTGTTCAAATTCATTTTATACATATTGCATGCGTTGTCGCTTATTGCTTTTCTTATATGTGTTTAAGTTTTTTTTATACACATTGCATGCGTTTCTGCGTGTGCTTTACTTACATGTGTATATGCATCTTACAGGAGGTTACACATTGCATGCGTTACTGCATGCTTTACTTACATGTGTTCATACCTTGCTTGCTTACCACATTGCATGCATTACTGCATGCTTTACTTACATGTGTATATGTATTTTTCAGGTGGTTGCACATTGTATGCGTTTTTGCGTGTACTTCACTTACATGTGTTCATACGTTGCTTGCCTTACACATTGCACGTGTTTATACATCTTATAGGAGGTTACACATTGCATGCGTTACTGCATGCTTTACTTACATGTGTTCATTCCTGGCTTGCTTACACATTGCTTATGTGTTACTGCATGCTTTGCTGACATGTGTATATTTCAATTCCTGCTTCACACATTATATGCGTTATCACGTATGCTTTACTTACATGTGTTTATGCACCTTCTCGCATTATTATGCTTGTTTCAAATGCATCGTTATGCATTCTTCACATGCGTTGTCACGCACTTTTCAATTGCATTTTTATGCATGTTTCTAACGATATTATGCCTGTTAAGTTTCTTTCTTTTACAGGCACGATATTGTATGTACGGTTCATTTGAAGCTGGCACGACCAGACGAACCGGACAGGTATTGTATCCTCCGTGTGAGACATAGCGAGAATGGAGTGATTCTCCTACACCCTCTCTGCATTGTAGTATAGTTTGGTTTATACTAGCTTAAAACTGTTGCATGTTATGCTTCGTTACAGCTTTCTTTGCATGATCATGAGTTATGCTCGGCCTCGTGCATTGTCGTGCATTTTGCCCCTGCCCTCAGGCGCATATCTTATCTGTAGCTTGTATGCTTTGTCTAAGCCTTCGGCCTTGTCAAAAATGGGTTGTCTCTGGGCTTTGACACTCACTCCCGTCATTGTTATGACTTTCGAGTTCTGTCAAAGAGGGGCAACTGTAGACACCACATTTTTGACCGTCCTCAAGACTCGGACGTCATCATTTGAACACCCGATGATCATCCATGTTCATGTTCGTTTTGAGTTTCCGGAGGTCTCGGCCGTGCGCCTTGCCTCAGGATCTCTCAACTCGACTGTCTTGTGCTTGGTTGGACCAAACACTTGTTTGTTTCTTGCACCTGAGGGTAGAGAATAGCTTGTTAGCTATCCCTGATACCCATCGGCCTTGGCTTGAGGCCACCGGCCCTAGTTTAATTCTACCGGCCATAGGTTATGGCCGGTCGGCATTTGGTGTGGTCGGTCGACCATTTATTTGGCCGATTGCCTCCTTTTTTGGCCGATACCACCTTTTTGCCTTTTTCAGGCATTGTGCATGCCAACTGTGCCAGTTGGAGTGCACGGACTTGTCCTCCATACACGTGTATGGAGGATTTGAACCCTTTGCACCCTTTTGGTTCTAAGCTTCTTGGAGAAGCTTGGACCCTTTGCTCAAGCTTCTTGAGGAAGCTTACACCTTTGTCTTAGCTTCCTCAAGAAGCTTAGACCTTTGAGTTAGCTTCCTTGAGAAGCTTGCCCCTTTGAACCTTTTGTATTAGCTTCCCTTAGAAGCTTTGAGCCTTTATCTTGCTCTATATAAGAGAGCATCCCTTCTCCTTTGAAGGGGTTAAACAAATCAGAGATATACATCTGATATATCTCATATATCACTCTCTCTCTCTCTATATCTCTCTCTCTCTCTCTTCATTTGTGTGTGTTAGAGAGCCTTAAAGTGTGTTTTGTTCTTAGTTTTGCACTAGGACACATAGTATTACACCATACATCGGTTCTTTGAGGTGTTGAGAGGTTGTTCTTAGAGGTTTTGGGTTGGTTTTGATCAGAAAAAGGGGCAGGACTTGCTGTTCTTCAAGGGTGAGTATAGTTGCTTTATATTTCCCAATCTTGCACTAGCTTTTAACCCACTTTGCATGCTGTTTTGAGCTTTGTGTATAACTGATAAAAACTCTAATTTTTCATGCTTAAGATGTTTCATTAAGGTCTCATTTGTGTTTGGGGTCGACCTCTCCCTCTTAGGCCTTGTTTGGCCCCTTTTGTACCTTCTTTGTTGAGCTTTGGAATCTTTTGTGTATTGGCCTTCTCACCACTGAAATCTAGTGGATTTTCAGTAGTAAAGAAGAGGTTTTGAGGTCTTGCATAGGGGAGGGACACCCCTCTCCCTTAGTCTCTCTTTTGCTTATTTTTTTTGGCTCATAAGGGTAGCACACATGCCTAGCTTTGTTTAGTTTCATTTCACAGGTTATTTGGTGTCCATTTAGCATGTCTTACCTCTGTCTCTTGTTGGTTTATTGACCCTTTGCATGCATAATACACTTGCTTTGAAATCCCATCATTTGGCCTAAAATGTACTATGTTGTAGCATGTCATTTTAGCATGATTTTGGTTTGGTTCTAAGAAGGTTTTAGCATTATTTTGCCATGCTTAAGGTCTGTCTTGGGTCTTTGGAGTCATGCTTGCCATGCTTTATATAGCCTCTTTGCATTGCGGCTTATGAGCCTTGAGTGTGTGAGTCATTAGCTTGCATTGCCTAGGCTATTTCAGTGATTTGGAATCACTTATTATGCCATTTCAGTCCATGTTTTATGCTTACATGCTTGCATGTGTTCCCCTTTCAATGCCTTGAAGAGATGTGATCTTATGCTCCATGTTTGGGCCTTGGTGTGTGCCTATGTGTTTGAGGCTTTGGGCTGTCATATCAGTTGGTTTTGGGACTTATTTTGGTGCATTGTAACTCTATTTTTGGTTGCATAATCCATGCCATGAGTGGTTGGGGTGGTTGTAATAGTATCCTCCTTTTTTGTGGCGTTGAATGCCCTTTGTTTTGGCCGCTATTTTGGGGCATGGCTGAGGCCTCCCATTTCAGTCTAAGTCCACCATTGCATGTTTTGACATGTTGCATTACTTTGGTTTCATGCTTGCATTGTCTCATCTTTGCACATTTGCATGTTGTTTAGCTAGTTGCATTCCATATCCTAGCTTACATGATAGGTTGCATTGCATTGTATCTTGCATGTTTGGCACATTGCATTTGGCATGCCTTGTTAACTTAGCTTCATGTTGCATATTTGACCCATGTTGCATACTTGAGACACATTGCATACATGCATTACATTTTTGCTTGGTTTGGGGTGTCAAACCAAGCATGGGGGTGAGGTGTGTTCGTACTCAAAGTGATGAAACACGTCTCAACCCTCGGTCGTCGATGCCCTTGATTTCAACATGATAGGGTATAAGGCACTCATTTGTTTTGTTGCATGCATTTACATTGATTTGCAAAATTGGTGCCTTTGGCCATCATGCATCGGGATGCGTGATTGGTGGCCTGAGTACCGAGGGCCACACTCCTTTGAGTCCATTGCATGATAGGGAGAGTGGCCATGCACACATTGCTTTGAAAATTACATGCCATGCACTGTCTGTCCTCTACTGCTGTCAAAACAGGGCTCTGCAGGAAGAAATGGCCGGTCAAGCATTTTTGGTGTCGACCGACCATCAGTGTCTAGCCAATGGCTCAATATTTGGCCGATAATCCTATTCCCATGGCTGGTGGACTTGAATTGTGGCCGGTGGCACCTCACAACACTCAGGAGGAAGCTCAAAGTAGTTCTGGAAACTTGCATAATTTTCAGATAAACAAGGTAGTGTAAACAGAGGCAGCTTTGGACATGGCAGTGAGTTTCTGAGCAAGACGAGTCAAGCATGCATCATCTACGCATTCCGAGGCAGAGCTGCGGCGGTCTCCTTAGTTTCATATTTAGACCTTTTTCTTGTAATTAATTTGTTAATTAATTAAGAATTATGTAATATTTAATTAGCTAGTCAATTAGTTAATTAGTTAATCTGTATAATTTATTCAGACCCTCCGAGAGAGGGTGAATTTGTAATAGGTGTGTGTGCGTGTGATGTATGTCTTCCAAACCCCCACGTCTTTCTCCTTTTTATTTACCAGCTCATGATGGTTAGATTAGGGCACGTTTCAATTAGCATACTTATGCTCGCATGTTTGCATCCATTCATCCGTCTTGCATGCACCAGGCTCGGCACATCATACTAACTACATTTGTATTTCAATTCTAAGTTGAATACGTGTTACCGGTAGTATCATCATATGCCATCTTAGAATAGTCGAGCCTATTATAGTTGCATTCCTCATTCCTGCATGTGTTGCATTAGGCATATTTGTATAAATTAGGATTCATGCATGTTTTCTAATTAGCTTCTCTCTTTGGCTCGGAGTACTCGGTAAGCTTTTATGCTTTAGCATCTCGCATGAGTGTGAATGTTACCATGATAGCATGCTTACTATGAGGCTCTGTGCTTATGTGATATATCTGCCTGATTACTTGTGGGTAAAGGTTGGGTTATCCAAATTGGAACAATGCATTGAATATGAGTTTTAAAGCCCACTAGATAGTAGCAAAACCATCTTTTCTAAGCCCACTCAAGGGTGGCAAAACCTGTATTTTAGCCTACTTGCGAGTAGCAAACCATTTTCAAAACAAACATGAAATGTTTTGTCCCAATTTGGGCGATCCAGTCTATACTTGTATGTTGTGCGCATCACATAGTAATTCTAGGCTAATAACCGGAATAAGAACACATAACGTTTTCAAAACTCGATATTATGGTTAGTAGAGGCCGATCTTTGATCGGGCGAGCGGGGGTGCTCATAGCTGACCTTCCCCAATCGTACCCAAGTTCCCAAGCCGAGGGAACTTTGGTGATGACGGACACGTGGCCTTAGGCAACGAGTCAGGGTTTCCTAAATTCCCCCAAAATAAATATTTAGGTGGCGACTCTGTATCTGGTAAAGCAGTCTATGTTTGGCACTTCTTTCAAAAAAAATCTGTTTTCAAAAACGATTTGCCGGATTTGGACTCTTTAATGATTCATTGGTCTTGCATTGCACTCTGCGAGATTAGATACAGGACCGTGACATTGAGTCCTGAACTGTAGTGAACCCAAATGAACAGAACGGGGGGTTCTCCCTCCTGGGGCGTTCGGGGACGTCTACAGTTTCTGGCGATTCTGCTGGGGATTTAGAGAGCTTGACTCGAACTCATGATATCTTGTTTTGATTACTCTTATGTGTTTATTTGCATTGTATTTGCATTGTTACGCCTAGGACACAGTGTTTGCCGTCTGCTATTCCTGAACGGTTTGCTGGAGGCTCGCTTTGAGAAGCATGCCATAAGGCTAACCGGTTACGGGCTCTACCACGATGGGAACACAAACCCCGGTTTTTACCGGGGCACTCTTTTTTGACCATTCGACCTAGTGCATATTCGGAATCCATAGTGACCATTCCAAGCTAGGACAGGTTGCTTACTCGATCATAGGTTGTTTGAAACCACTGCGTGCGTAATGAAACCCTAGCTCCTGACAAAATAGGACAGGGAAACCCTACCCAACATAGGGGTGTTTTGGCTCTCACTTGTTTGTTATGTGCTTTTAGAGTGTGTCTCTATAGGGAATGCATGTATCAGCTCACAAGTTTGGGTATCAGGCCTGCAGGCACCAGTTCAGTGTTTTGGGAATCAGTTATCAGCGGGTATCAGATTCAAATTTTCAGGAACAGTGATTCGGGGGCAATAATCAGTATTGAGGAATAGTGTATTCAGCTTATCAACCGCATGTTGTGATGCCCAACTGTGTGTTGTGTGTTTATTTTACGCTGTTATGCTGTTCGTTTGTCTGGTTATTTATTTCCTTATTATTGCTTTATTTATCTTCTTACTAGGTAATTTAGCACGATTGCTTCCGACCCAGCAGATATTCCCCAAGCACTCTGGACTAGAGGTCGCCGACTCAATCGATCTGAGGATCTCGTCGACGGACAACCAGTGTTTTATTCTCTACCCCCGGTTATCAGACGAAGGTTGAGAAGACGCAGTGTATCCGAGCAGAGATTGCCAGAGTAGTAGTCAACCCTACCAGTGGATAGTCTAGCCGAGGCCTCAATTTACGCTACAGAGAGGGAATATATACCGGTAATTCAACCAGAGCAGAGCAGTATGGCAAGCTTAGAGGAGATGGTGTGCCAGCTCCAAGAGAGCATGAAAACTATGCAACAAGACGCTGTCCGACAGGCAGAGTTCGCCAAACAACAAGCCACGGTTATGATTGAACAAGCAGAGCTAATCATAAGGCTACAGCAGCAAGCCGGGGCATCTGCTTCACATCAAGCTCCTCCCTCACCAAGGGTTCCGATACCTGAGGAGATGCCAAATGTCCAGAATATCCAAGAAGATATAGATATTCCAACGGCGCCGACTTCACCCCCGACTCTATTGCAACTTTCCAAGGCGCCCACGCCTATCAATATATCAGATTCTCCCTTCGAGTTCGAAATGGACCCCACAGTATTAAAGCTGAGCAAGCTAGAAAAGATGTTCAAGAAATCCCAAGGAGTCAAAACCATTCCTGATATTGAAGATGGGTATACCGACGCAGCTGTGACGCTGCCGGACCGATTCCAGATGCCACATATTGTAGACGCACCCGCGTGGGCCTTCGCTATAGTTCGGACTCGATTTGTGTCACGGTTCTTAATCTGAACCAAAGAGTCCAAATCCGGCAAATCGTTTTGAGAAACAGATTTTTTGAAAAGAAGTGCCAAACATGGACTGCTTTGCCAGATACAGAGTCGCCACCTAAATATTTTAAAATGGGGGAATTTAGGAAACCCTGACTCGGTGCCGAAGGCCACGTGTCCGTCATCACCAAAGTTGCCTCGGCTCGGGAACTTGGGTACGATCGGGGAAGGTCAGCTATGAGCTCCCCCTCTCGCCCGGTCTGAAGACTGGCGTCTACTAACTGTGATATCTAGTTTTGAAAACGTTATGTGTCCTTATTCCATTTATTAGCCTAGAATTACTATGTTATGCGCACAACATACAAGTATAGACTAGATTGCCTAATTTGGAAATAAGCATTGCATATCCGTTTATTTTGGAAAATGTTTTAGAATTTGCTACCCGCAAATAGGCTAAATACGGATTTCAACGAGTTTTCCCAACTTTGACAATCCAACCTTCACCCACAGGCAACCAAACAGTTTATCACATAAGCATCAAGCCACATGGTAAGCATGCTGTCATGATAACATTCACACGCATGCGGGATGCTAAAGCATAAATACTTACATCGTACTCCGTGCCAAAACAATAAACTAGTTAGCAAACATGCATGTCCTAGTTCATGTTAAAAATGGCTAATGCAACACATACAGAATGCAAATCCAAACAGGCTCGGCTATCCTAATTTCCAAAGCCCTAGGACAGGTTCCTTGCATGCTGCAGAGTACCACCGGCTAGGGGAAATTCCCACCGGCAGTGCAGAATTTCCATAGGCTGTTTTTGGGTTTATCGGCCATTCATCAGTGGCCGGTCGGCACTGAATTATGCCGGTCGGCAGAAGCTTCCTGCAGAAGACAGATTTGACAGCAACAGAGAACAGACAGTATATGGCATGGGATTTCAGGCACATGTGAGCATGGTCATGCTTCCCATCATGCTTTGAACTCAGGGAAGCATGGCCCTCGATCCTCGAGCCATCAATGGTGCATGATAACCCAAGGGATCAAGTTTGCCACTTGATGTAAAGATGCATGCAACCACACAAATGAGAACAAAGACCCTATTATGCCGAAGTTAAGGGTCCCGGTGACCGAGAATCAAGGCACATTACATCACTCGTAGTATGAATGTTCCTTGACCCTCACACTTGGTTTGACACCCCAAACCAAGTAATGCAATGCATGTTATGCAAACATGGCTCAAAATGCAACAATGAGATGGAAATGCAAGGCATGCCAAATGTCATGCAACTAATATGGCAAGTATGCAATGCTAGGCATGCGAGATGCAAATGCAATGCGAATATGAACAATTTAAGCAATGGGACCAAGATATTACAACCTTTTAACGAAGCATTTATGCAATGGACATGAGACAAGCATGCAAAGGGGCCTTAAACCATACAAGGACAGACCTTGATCCACCCCAAAACAGTGGCCAAAAGTGCCTAAAAGGGTGGACAAATACTCATGCCAACAAGCAAGCCAATGGCCCTAAAGTTAAGGCACAAAAAAGGGGGACTTCATTTCCACCAACAAGACCAATCATGGCATGAAATAGACAAGTAAAAACAGAATTTTTACATGCAAAAATGGACCCCAAAACCTACTAACATGGCAGCTAAAGTGGCTCCAAAGAGGCGTATGCACCGAAGCTCATTCCTAGGCATAAGAGGGCACACCCTCAAGGCATAAAAGAGGTCACACATGCACACATGTAAACATGATTTTGGACTGAAATATGGTCCTAAGTGATGCCAAATCATGAGGGTGGTCATAGCTACACATGCTAGAGGTCAATATGCTCAAGGCTTACAAGCCAAAACACAAAGAGACGACACCAACGAAGCAAGCATGACTGAAATAGATGGCCAACAGACCTCAAACATGATAAAATAATGCCAAAACCTTCATGGAACTAAGCCAACACATGCAAGAATAATGGCCTAAACACAAGGCGCAGTTCTAGGCCAAATAGGGGGATGTAAAGCAAGTATATTAAGCATGCAAAAAGCCACAAATCCGACTAAAAACAGAGATTACAAATGACCTAAAAACACCCAAAAACCTCTGAAAAAGGGCTAAAACCAATCAAGCATGCATGTTACCCTTTAAACCAAAATGCAAGGAAATAAGACAATGAAGGGAGAGGGGTGTCCCTCCCCTATGAAAGACTTCAAACCACCTTCCTTACCACTGAAAATCCACTGGTTTTTAGTGGTGAGGAGACCAAAACACTTAAGCAAATAAGGCCTTACCAAGGAGGCAACAAAAAGGCCAAATGAGGCCTAAGAGGGTGAGTTTGAACTCAAACCACTAAAGACCCTTAATGAAAGTTCTAAAGCATGAAAATATAAGCCTTTTTTTATGTTATGCACAAGAACTAAATCAGCAAGAAAGATAGGTAAAAGACTAGTGCAAGTTTGGGAAAACTAAAGCAAGATGCTCACCCTTGAAGCACACCTCAAGAACAGCCAATGCAGCCCTCTTCTTCTAATCAAAAACAGCCCCAAAACTCAAGAATCAACCCTCAAAGTCCCTCAATCTCGGAGCAAGGTGTAATAGTGTGTGTATTAGTGCAAAAGTAAGGTAAAATCACACTTTTAGGCCAAGAAAGACACACAAAGGAGGAGAGAGAGGAAAATATAGAGAGAGGGTGTATCTATATGTGTAAGCCCTGGTTTTGCCTCCAAAATCTCTAACCTACAACAAGGAGAAGGCTCCTCCTCTTATAGAAGTCCCTCTTGCAAAGCTTATACAACAAGCTTGCTTAGAGGGAGATCCCTCCATACACGTGTATGGAGGGCAGCAGAGTTGGTGCCAGCTATCACAGCTGGTACAAAATATCTACATAAAGTAGATGAACAGTAGTCGGCTACCCAAAAATGCCATTTTGTCAAAAATGAGTGCCGACCGGCAATAAATAGTGCCGACCGGCAATATATATTGCCGATGGAGACAAAAACCAGCCGGTGGCCTTTGGCCATGGCCGGTGGTGTGTGGGGATGCCTCACAAGGCATTCCCTACCCCTCCAAGGCAAAATGCAAGTGTTTGGTGCAAAACCAGACACTAAGTGGTCGAATTCGGAGATCCTGAGGCAAGGCACGCAGCCGAGACCTCCGGGAACTCCAAATGAACACAAACATGGATGATCACCGAGTATTCAAACGGTGACGTCCAAGTCTTGAGGACGGTAAAAAATGGGGTGTCTACACATATCGATCGTTTCGACGAATCTGGGGATCCCATGGTGCATCTACGATTGTTTTCAGATATCTTAAGGCCAATGGGCCTCACCAGATTACAGAAACTGTCTTTGTTCGGCCGAACCCTGTCAGGTGTGGCGGTCATCTGGTACGCAAAGTTGGAAGATGATGTTAAGAGGAACTGGGATGAGATGGCCGAGGCGTTCATTGCACAGTACTCATATAACACACAAATCGAGATTACAACCTGTGATCTCGAGACGACAAGGCAGGAGCCTAAGGAGAGCTTTTCTGAGTTCGTAACCAGATGGAGTGCCAAGGCCTCAATGATGACCCTAAGGCCCACCGATAAGGATCAAATTTGGATGATTGCGCGCAATCTCCAGCCTAAGCTGATGCAGAAAATTATCATGCTCTTCTTCCCTGCCTTTTCAGATTTGTATGAGATGGGAGTACAGATTGAGGATGCCTTGAAGCAAGGCTTGATCGACAATGACAGAGAGCAACCCCGGAGAACCTTTAACCGCAACACCAATGCAGGCCCGAGCGGCGCTACAACTACAAGAGCTTCAGAAGTGAGCATGGTCACCACCATTCCCCCTCCAAGAACCATGGTAGCTACGCCATTCTTCGGTGCGTCCGGAAGCAATACACAAACAGCCAAATACCTGCCCAAAAACCAAAGAACCTTCGCTCCACTATATATGCCCCTGTCCAAAGCTCTGGGGGTTTTAATCAGAAAAGGGCACTTGAAGGCCCTAGAGCCGCGACCATTGCCGGAAAAACTTTCCCCTACCTACAACCCAGCTAAATATTGCGTATTTCACCAACAGCACGGTCATGACACTGACCAATGCTTCCGATTATGTCATGAGATTCAAGATCTCATTCATAATGGGGTGATTGTGCCTCCCGAAAAACCCAATGTCACAACAAACTCTCTCCCACCGCACCACCAAGCTCCACCTCCCAAAAGAATCAACTTTATCCAGACTGGGGTCGTGTTTTACGATCCTAGCATATATATCACCCCATCTGACCTACCCAGGCCGGAGGTGCTCCTTCCTGACTGCACTGACTTGTGCATGTTGGACATCTTCAGAACCCAACCCGAACCAACGATGGTGATTGTCGAAGACAGAACAGGGGAGATTTCAGAGGAGAATGGGATTGTTGAGTCAGAATCTGAGGAATCTGGGAGTTTTGCTGAGAAGGTATACAGTCCGAGTGACTACATTCTGTCAGTAGGCCAGGTTAGGCCAAGTGTGGAGTTACCAGAAAGGGCAAAGCTTTGTATGGTACAGAGGGATGGATTTGGTCAGGGGTCAGATGACTTGGCAGCTTTGGAAGGAGACTTCGTTAACCTCCAGTTTTTCAGTAAACAAGATCCAGTAGACATGGCAGTCAGCGAGTCGAATCTCGAGGAATCGGCAGAGGTTACCAGGTGGCTGGATGATCAACCGGATGTTACGGAAGAATTCCAACCTGAACAGGGCCCGGTGGGGGCGAGAATATTAATTGTGACCGGAAGGGTCAGAGATCATAATGCATCGCCAGAGAGCGCCGGTGCCAAGAATTTTACTCGGGATCTGAGCAGTTTGACTACGGGAATTATTTAACAGACAGCTGTACTGGCGTAGTTGGAACAGGAAAGGTTTGAGGATTTTAAGAGAATCAGAAAAGCTAAAGGCCATGAGGGGACTGAAAATACTGTGAGTACAAGGACAGTAGAAACGGAGCCGGACATGTGTCTGTCGGTTGCCGATGGAATATGGTGAGAGGACGATGATCTATGTCTTGCCCACACGGATAAGGATTAGGGGAGTAATCAACCAGACGATACTTGGTACATTGGTGAAGTCGACCATATGACTAGGAGTGGATGGTATTTCAAGCCTCCGCACCTAGATCAGCAAGAGGCGTCTGGGAAAGATAAGGAGGCAAATAAGCAAAAAGAGAAGCAACTTGAAGATGAGGCTGTACTGAAGCAGTTGAAAAAGATCCGGGCAGACATCTCCATCTGGGACTACTTATGGCATCGCGGGTGCATCGACAAGCTGCCTTATCGGCCATGGACAAGGCTAAGCTCGCAATAGACACCACGCCTGAACAGCTGGTGGGTTTAGTTTTTCCGGGAGGAGCTACCCCAATGTTGACTTTTTCCGACAAGGAATTGCCAGCTGAGGGTGTGAACCATAACAAGCCACTCTACATCTCCGTGGAGTGTAGAAACAGATGGATACTCGTGGTGCTTGTCGACACAGGGTCCGCCATCAATGTGTGCCCGGCAAGAACTGCATATGCAATCGGTTTAAAGACTGCGAACTTTGTGCCGACAGCCCAGGTGATTCGGGCATATGACAACACGAGCAGAGAAGTAATGGGAACAGTGAAAATTCAGACCAAGGTTGGGTCGGGACAGCATGAGATAAACTTTCACGTCCTAGAGGTTCCCGCCACTTTCAACCTACTCCTGGGACGGCCGTGGCTGCACCAGGTAAAGGCAGTTTCGTCCACCTTGCATCAGATAGTGAAATACCCCCATGGGAAAGGAGTAGCCATTGTTTTTGGAAATTCGTCGATCCATCCACCACCAAAAGTATCTACGTCAGTTTTGGAAATCAAGCACGGTATGGAGGATGTGTTCCTGTCGGGTTTTACCTTGGCTGAGGCCCGAGTTGTTCAAAGCATCATGGCTGTTAATGAGGGGCTGTATGTCAGTGCTCAGTCAGTATACCTCATGAACAAGCTCCAACACATCCCCGAGATGGGATTAGGGAAGAGTGGCCGGAAGGGCAGCGCAGTATTGGCCGAAGTGCCACACAACCCGTATACCTTTGGTTTGGGTTATTTGCCCACCAAAGAGGATTGGGTAAGGAAAGGTAAGGAGATGGCTAGGAGAACCCGAGCGAAGCAGGCAGGGAAGCCTTTTGAATTAATGTACCGGTCCATCCAGGGTACCCTAAACGGACGCTTCGTCCGGGAGGGGGAGGACTTTCCATATTTTAGAAACTTTAAGGTTAATTTATTTTTTAACCTCAAATTCTCACAATTCTATCAGAAAATTAAGTAATATTTATCACAAAAAATATGTAACATTTACTCAAAAATACATAAGAAGGTACACATAGTACAATTTTAGAAACTTTAAGGGAGATGTCTATAATTTCAACAAACCTCAAGAGAGGTTAGTGTAAGTTATTCTTTTTTTATTAGTTGAAAAGTAGAGCAATCACATTTATGTTGATTTTTCAAACAAACTTAACCAAGTGTTAATGAATGGTGGGAAAGATTTTTTTCAAATGGCACTGGTTCTCGCCAGTTCAAAATCCCAACTGAAGGGTACAATTGAGCCTTCATAGGCTTGCCACATTGCCCAATTAATTGTCAAAACCGTTCAATATGTAAAACTGGTCGAGTATTTCATCATTGTAAAAAATCACATTGGTCGGATATCGTTAACCACTTTATTAGATCACACTTGTGTTAACAATTTATTTCAAAAATCATATTTATTGTTGACACAAAAGTGATATGATCAAGTGGCTACCGATATCTGATCAATGTGAGTTTTTGCAGGAATGAAATACTCGGTGAGTTCTATACATTGGACTATCTGGATCATCGATGTGGGCTCTGTGGTGGGCCCACGAAGGCCCAATAATACCTTATAATTCAATTTGGACTTGAGAGAAGCCTTCCACTTTTTGAAACCCCCAATTACTGTTAGGGATATTTTGATAACAATGTCACCCATAGGATTTATTAAAATATAAGAAAATAATTTAATTTAAATGAAACATAAGTAGGTGGAAAGAGATTTATGACCTCTAGAAATTTTCATACATATGTGCCATTATGTAGAAACCCAACGTTAGGCTGATAAATCACGTATTCGAAATCCCTTTGGTACACATTTTTTACGAAGATGTGTACTACACGTACCATCTTACATACTTTTGAGTAAATGTTACGTATTTTTTGTGATAAATATTTCTTAGTTTTTTGACAGAATTATGACAATTTGTGGTTAAAAAATAAATAAACCACAAATTATCGTAAGTCTACTAGAAGTTTATCTAAGATTTATCACAAAAATAAGATAAATTGCCAAGAAAATATGTAACAAGTATGTTACATATACTGAAGGGATTTCCACACTGTACACATAAGCTTTTTTTTTTTTTTTTTAATAATTCAGTATCCAACCCATTGGACCGACTAATCTAGGGGATCAATCCCATCATCCACTTGCGGGGCGTTCCAATTAAAGTTAGGATGAACTCACATATGGATTATCCTCAAGAAATTGTTCACACTTAAAAGGTTTAGAACTTGAGACCTTGGAGGTAGTACACTCACAGGTCCCAAATCTTTACCATTAAGCCAACCCTTTAGCTATCCAACCATGTCATCACCTTGCTGCATTAAACATAAATGAGCATTATGCAGTAATCCAAATACAATGAGATGTTTTGTATTTCTTATCGCTTGAACTAAAGGGTGATTTGGTGAAATGATTATTCTCGTTTGCAGTGATATGTCAAAAAGAAAAATAGAAAAGGTGAATATAATTTCAAACACTTTAAGGGAGATGTCCGTAATTTCGACAAACCTCAAGGGAGGTCAGTGTAATTTATTATTACTTTTTTTGGTTGAAAAGTAGAGTAATCACATTTATATTGATTTTTGAGACAACCTTAACCAAGTGTTAAAGAATGGTGGGAAAGATTTTTTCAAAGGGCACTGGTTCACTCTAGTTGGGAATCCCAATTAGAGGGTACTATTGTGCCTTTGTTGGCTCACTACGGAGCCCCATTAATAATCCAAACCGAGTAATGAGTAAAACTAGTCGAGTACTTCAACCTTGTAAAAAATCACATTGATCAGATATCGGTAGCCTCTTGATCATAATGCATTTGCGTTAACAATTTATTTTTAAAATCATATTTGTCGTCTACACAAAAGTAATCTGATTAAGTGGCTACTGATATCCAATACATGTGATTTTTTGCAGTGATAAAGTACTTGACGAGTTCTATACATTAGACTTTAGATCATCGAAGTGGACATCATGGTGGGCCCAAAGAGGCCCAATAATACCTTCCAATCCTATTCGGACTGGAGAGAAGCCTCCTCTTTTTCGAAACCCCCAATAATTATTAGGAGTATCTTGATAACAATGTCACTCATAAGATTTATTGAAACATAAGAAAATAATTTAAACTAAGTGAAACATAAGTATGAAAAAATGCCTTTTAGAATTTTTCATACATATATACCATTATTTAGCAACCCAACATCAGGAATATAGTGTAGGGGAATCCCTTTGGTACACATTTTTTTATGAAGAGGTGTACTATATGTACCTTCTTAAGTATTTTTCAGTAAATGCCTCATATTTTTTGTGATAAATATATCTTAATTTTCTAATAGAATTATGACAATTTGTGGTTAAAAAATAAATTAATCACAAATTATTGTAACTTTACTATAAATTTATGTAAGATTTATCTCAAAAATACAATAAATTACCAAAAACGTATGTAACAAGCTTCTTACATATACTGAAGGGATTTCCACACTTTATACATAACTTTTTTTTTTTAATAACACGGTATCCAATCCATTGAACTGACTAATCTGGACGATGAATCTCATTGTCCATTTGCGGGGTGTTCCAATTAAAGTTAGGACAAAGTCTTATATGGATTGTCCTGAAGAAATTGTTTACACTTAAAAGGTGTAGAACTTCAGACCTTGGAGGGAGTACACTAAGGGGAACCAAATCTTTACCATTAACCCTTTAGCTCTCCAACTGTGTCGTTACCATGCTGCATTATGCATAAATGACCACTATGCAACAATTCAACTTGTCACGACCCAAACTCGCCCTTATAGGTTTAGTATCATGATCGGCCAGTAATCTTAGATTACCTACGGCCTCCATACAAGTTAATCTATTTAATACAAGGTACAGGGCTTAGCGGAAGTATAAGATAACACAACATTCATCCACTGAGCCGTGCGTATATGAAAAGAACTTTGTATAATAAGCAAAGATTCGTTCTAAAAGTACATTCATCACATTTGTACACACATTCATGTCTTATAGTTATACAAAACCCCATTTATACACAATTACAAAATCATTGAATCAAGCAAAAAGGGGTTAACTAGCATGGCTCCACCTAAGCCTGATTTACTTCGCTTGGAAGCTCCTCAAAAGGCTGACCCGGGTAGGCTCGAGACTTTCTTAACTCTGATGTTTAACTTGGCCACCTACATATATATGAATAAATAGTGAGTTAGGGCCCAATGAGTAATAACAGAATAAAGAAGTTATATGAATGAAGTTCGATAACATTGCCAAACCAAATCTCATTCCAATTCTTAATATTCAATAAATTCATCGTCGATCTCATTCAATATCAAATTAAGTGGCACATCTATGAGGCAATAACATTCCGATCACAATGAACTATAAGGTCAAGCCAATGGGCCACGAAGGGTCAATCCAATGGACCGCGAAGGGTCAAGCACTAGAGATTTCCGTGTTTCAATCAATCCAATAGTTTAAAAGTTTTTGCTATTTTTTTTTATATACAAATTGGAGTAATAGTACATAATTTAATGCTTTCTTAATATATGTACTTAAGGTACATGTTAACAAAATTTTTATTTTTAAGACTTAATAATATGTAAAATAAATAATTGATTGATTATTGGAAAAATTATAAAAGAGAGAGAATTGTTTTACATATTCTAATATATTATAACACCATAACCTTGCTTGTTTTCATTTTTCAAAAAATATTTTTTAGAAAATTCTACTCTCTTATTTTTCGTATTTTTTTGTTTTTACTGAATTTTTTTAATATTTTAAACAATTTTTTTTTACTTTTTAGACACACCTAACATAAATACACCTAAAAAGTAAAAAAATTGTAAAAAAAACCTTTAAAAATTCACTAAATACAAAAAATATATAAAAAATACAAGAATTCAGTATATTTTTTTTTGTATTTTTATGTATTTATTAATTTTTTAAAATATTTTTTCACAAATTTTTTACTTTTTAGATACATCTAAGTAAGGTGCATCTAAAAACGTAAAAAAAATGTTTATAATTTTTAAAATATTCACTAAAAACAAAAAAATACAAAAATCAAAAAATTTAATTTTCAAAAAACTTAATCTAAAAAACTCAAACCAAACACATTGATCACTACTCCGAAAAGACGCACTTTGTCACTCTATAAGGAGGTGAAAGGTCTCCTTCCCTTTTTGTATCCACTTTTCATTTGGCAAAGCAGAACAATGTTGCGGGGTTTCTAACAAGTTGTATGAGTTTCTAAATATTGCTATGTTTATTTTATTGTTTTTAAAATATTTAGAGAAATTATATATATATATATATATAAAGAGCAGCGTTTAATCATGTAACAAAATAAAATTTTAATTTTATCAATCTAAATCTTAATGTTTTGATTTGTTTTTAATCTAAATCATTTACCTATTTTCGTTAAGTAAAATAGACCAAAAAAAATAGTATTTTAGTTATTAAACTCAATGTAAATGTATATAAGATGTCCAAAATACTATTTTGCGTTGAGTTTAATGACTAAAATGCTATTTTTTCGTTAGTATTACTTAAGAAAAGTAAACAAATAATTTAGATTGAAAACAAATTAAAAGATTAGGATTTAGATTAACAAAATTAAAAACTCAGGGCTTATTTTGTTACAAGGGTCAAACCCTGGTTTTTTTTTTATTTTATTTTAAGTTTCCCAAAATATTTTTAGATGTGCATTTGTTTATTTTTAATAAATTTTTATTTTATATTTTAGATACTTTTCTTTTTATATATTTTAGATGCACCCAATCTATACGCATCTAAAAAATAAAATAAATTAACTAAAGTATAAAAATAATTTACTAAAAATAAACAAAAATCTAAACAAAAATCAGTGTGCTTTTTTGTTAATGTTTTCGTTTATTTTTAATGAATTTTTTTTTCATATTTTAGTTAACTTTTATTTTTATTTTATTTTCTAGATACATCTAACTTGATATATCTAAAAGTAAAAATATTTAAATAAAATATAAAAAAATTCAGTAAAAACAAATGAAAATCTATCTAAAAATAATTTCTGTAAAATAAAACCAAAAAAATAGGATTGGAAATAATGCAATCCACATATTTGCATTTGATAAAAATTTTATGATTTAACCAAAGGGTTGAAGCTTGTGTGGTTAGTCTTTTGGTCACCAAATCTCTTCTAAGGAGAGATCTTGAGTTTAGGATAGGATAAGTATCCGTCCGACCTGCTAAAATTGAATTGCTCGAACCAATCTACTACGTAATAGACAGTTTCAATGGTCCAAGCAAATGGATACGAATGCATTTTTTCAATCCACCTAAGTTCGGAAGGATGGCGGATGAGAGGCCACCTGTCCCAATCCAATCCGCGAACACTCCTAAGAATATGATGTTATGCTTTTATTCTTTGTGTTAAAAAAAGGACATTTTATTTAGTAATTATATTTACTATTACGAAGTATAAAAGTTGAGCCTTTATTTTTATTATAAAAATATACAATCAAAATTTTTGAACGCAGCAAAAAATTATTTTGAAATATTTCGAAAAAAAAATGTCCAAAACAGTAAAGCCTAAACCGACGAACCAATCCATAGTACCAATTTGCACGTCCCACTCAATACGCTTCTGCTAACTAAGCAAATAGATGCAAATTGATTTTTTTTTCAATCCGTCTAAGTTCGGATGGATGGCAAATGAGAGACCACCTGATTTAACCACGATCACCCCTACATGGGCTTTACCTTTATGAGTGAAATAGGAAGTAAGATTTAAGTTCTTGCAATGAGAAGGTGTGAGTTCAACTTTCTCTGGATGCTAATTTATCAACCAACCACTTATAATTTGATAATTTTACTCCAACGTATTTTTTTTTCTTTTTTCTCACAAAATGTCAAGTTAATATATTAGGGGAAATTACTATAAAAAAAAATAAAACCCGAAGATTTAGTTGGGAACATACTATTTTAGTAATTTTTTGACTTTTTATGAAAAGATATGCAGAACAATAGAGAGAGTGATGTGACAAATTATAGTGTCTTTTTGACTTTTTGACTAAAACTAAAGATTGTCAAATGAGACCTAACTTTTGTAATAAATTAAATCATGAATTTTTAATTTTATCAATTTAAATTCTAATTTTTTATTTTAATCTCAATCTTAACCATCCATTTATTTTTGTTAAGTAAAATTAACAAAAAATGATAATTTTATCAATACACCCACCATTTTAAAAAAATATTGATTTTAATTTAATGCTTAAATCACATCATCACCGGTAGCCTTTCCTTACCACTCCCTCCCAGGATTCTACACCTGCAGCACACCACCACAATGAAAAATGCAAGGGAGGAGCACTAGGGAGAGCACTAATGATGTATCAGTGGGCCCTGCCCACTTTCTATGCTTTTTTTTTTTTTTTGCCATTCCCAATGCATTAGTGCTATTAGTGATGTATTTTTTAGTGGTCTGAATCATTGTTGCCACCACAATACCTCTCCCACCCTCCATCACTCAAATCCACCACTGAAGTCCCTCTTCTACTTCCCCTTTCCTAAGATCCACCACCTCCGACCTTTTCCTAGTGCCCCTTCCTTTGGATCAATTCTGGCAGCCCTTCCCGCAACCCCTTTCATCAAATCTACCTCCCTCTGCCTCACTCACCAACCCCTCCATTAGATCCATAGATTTATAGATATTGATGAATAAAAAAATTAGTGACTTGAGATTCTCATACGTTATAGAATAAAACATAAAGGACCCGTTTGTTTGGGGTTATAGGGAGGGGATTGGGATTACTAATCTCTTGGTATTACTAATGGGGTGTTTGTTTTGAGAGACGGGGAGGCGACTATTAGTGTCATGACCCGAACCCGCCCCCGTGGGTTAAGGACATAACCGGCCAGTAATCATGAGATTACCTGCGGCCTCAAACCAAACCAAACGTATTTTAACAGAGTTAATGGGGGCCAAACGGAAGCAATTTAAAACTTTGTCCATAGAGCTGTGCTTACATGGCACATCATAACAAACCATACATATGCATATTAATAACTCACAACCAAATATATATTACATACAGTTCTATACACACAAGATCATATAAGTCTAAGTCAACCCATCACGACTATATACAACAGATGCAAAGTCTTCGCCAACACGATAGAATATGAATACATAACAAAAGGGCGAAGACGGTCTCGTGTGTGAGACACAAGGGCTGACTCTCCCAAAGCCTTTGTTGCTCCATATGGACTTCATTGGGATTGGGTTTGGACTTCTCTGGGCTCACCTACAAACACATAAATGAGCGTGAGCAATAGCCCAGTGAATAATATCAAATATAGAAGTTATACAAACGATATGTAGAACAACATGCTTCAGACGTCCTTGGGCCCAATTCATATTTCTATTTAACATATATACATAATTTAGATCAAGTGACTGCGATCCCGAACAAACTGGCCTTTGGCCCATTTAAACTCTCATTTGTGCCAAAACGGCCTTTGGGCCATTCGGATGACAAACTGGCCTTCGGCCCATTCAAACTTTCATTTGTGTCGAAACAGCCTTTTGGCCTATTCAGATGACAAACTGGCCTTCGGCCCATTCAAACTTTCATTTGTGTCGAAACGGCCTTTGGCCCATTCAGATGACAAACTGGCCTTTGGCCCATTCATTCGTTCATGTCGAAATGGCCTCTGGCCCATTCATTCATGTCAAAACGGCCTCTGGCCCATTCATTCTCTTATTCGGATCAGACTGGCCTCTGGCCCACTCATTTGGTATGGCAAATATTGTCCACTAATCAGATCAATAAACTTATAAAACTTACATAGAAGTGAGTAATTGAACAACAACATATTTCAGATATCTCTGTTAAGATATTACTCACAGTGATCGGTTGGTTGGTTTGCCCTAGAGCTCGACCCTACACATTCCATGAACACAAAAGGGTCACAAACAATTTGATCCGTTCTAAAATCACATTTTCCTCTTTAGGCTTCATTATTATCTCTTTAACTCAATCACAATGCTCAATGCATGCCTAAGAGTACTAGGAAGTGAAAGAGAACAGAAAATGAAACACAGAATGTCTTTCCAAAATTCCAGAAAACAGGGTCCCCGCTTGAGCGTGGGATTCCCCGCTCGAGCGGACCCTTGATGCCTGCAAAAGTACCGGATATGTCAAATTTACGCTCGATCGCGAACTCTGACATTCGAGCGGAAGCCCTCTCTACATGGCTTCCCGCTCGAGCGTGAACTTCCCTGGTCGAGCGGACATCCAAGTCTACAAAAATACTGGGAGCACGAAATTCACGCTCGAGCAGCGGTTTCCCCGCTCGAGCGGATATAAAATTTTCTGGGTTTTCCAGAACATGTTCTTGAGCTTCGACTTGATATTCAAAGGCTCTAAATGCACGATTTCGGCTCAAATTCCATATATATATGTACTAGCATGGTACAAACACTAAATTACAACATTATGAAGCTCAATTCCATGGATCAATCACATGCAAACCCAAATTATACCCAACTTACTTCCAATACATTAAATTCATGCATTTAAACTTCATATCTTCATCAATCATGCATGCATGTCAAATTTTGAATTCATTTCTGTTACAAATGGTACAAATGATGCTCCAAATCATGAAGCTACACAAAACTACTCATGCATGTAAGGTTTGATGCTCCATTCTTCATATTTAACATGCTACATGCTAGAACACCCAAAATTGTAACAATTATGCACATGCATGTTCGTTTTAACTTCAAATTCAGCTCAATCTTAGCCATGAGCTAGCATACCACTAGATTTCACAAAATTACATACTCAATTCATAAATTTATGCTCAAATATTTACCTAGGAGCTTCAATCTTCACAAATCCTTGTTAATTCTTGAGCCTAGCCCTTCAAAGCTTGAACTTCTTAGAAAAATCTTCAAAGTTGAACCGTCTCTCTCTCTAAATATGCTTCTCCATCTCTCTAAAGAGGAATTTCGGATAATGAGCTCAAAAAGGAACAAAGTGAGGGTGTATAAATGGCCTCTAAAAGCCCCCTCTCAAATACATTATTCTAATGTCAAATAATTGAGCACTAACCCCCTAATTTAATCTAATTAATTTGATCCGAATCAATTTTCAATTTAATTTCACCGTAGGCTCTAAAAATTATGCCAATCACAATGGCGCAATCAATTTCAGGTTCTGTGGCCGATAAGGCCTTCAATTAAAATTCCATAGTAGATAATCAAATAGATATTCCTACAGTGAACAGATAGAAATTCAAAATCACATATTTCCACATAATGGCACACAAAATCATATTAAACACATAATCATATTCATGTTAAGGACCAATTAGCATATTACGGAACGGGGTTATCACAATTAGTCCCTTGGTATTAGTAGTCTCCTTAGAAAGGGGATTGGTAAGGAGGAGGTAAAGATGGTATTAGAAAAATAGTGAGGGGATTAGAAATTTTTTTATTTTTTTTATTTTTTATATATTGGGAATTTTTTTTTAATATAATGTTTAATTTTTTATATGTTTTTATTTGTTTTATTATTTTATATAAAAATTGTACGAGGAGCGAATATTCAGGCAAGCCCGCACTCCTTTCTTCCAAGCCCTGTCTGTCCGATCGACCTGCAAGCACAACGACGGTGAGCTACCCGGCGGTGTGTGGCCGGAAAACCCCTTCGACGATCAAGTTAGAACACACACAGGGATAGAGAGAGAGAGAGAGGAGAGAGTTAAGTGTTTAGTGTAAGTCTCACCCAATGTTCATCTGTTACGGCATGGGGGCGCCCCAAATCTACTCCCATTAGTCTCTTGACACGTGGTGCTACTATCCCATCTGTCAGCACAAATCTAGTTGAACGCTACCTAACCGAACTGCCAGCCCACACTACTGGGAGCTTGGTAGCCGGGTTGCAGCATCTCGGCTATCAACGGCCGTACTGCATAGCTAGCTAGAGCGCTCCGCTCACCAAGCTTAATGACAACTGAGCTCGGTTGCATTCCGGCAGGCCGAGCTCGGGATAAGTCAGGCTAGTTAGTCGTCGGCCTTCCGGCCGAGCTAATGCATGAATCGTGGAACCAAGTGAGGCTGCGGTCATCTCGATCGAACCCTTACTTGACCGATTTCTACACCAACAAGCCCAAGTAGCTCGATTCCACAGCAACTGTGCCATTCCCGAGCAAAAATCCTTTCTGGATGGGTCCAGGCTGCCACGACCCAAATATGTTCGGCCCACAATTTGTCCGGCCATTACCACGGCCCAATCCAAATCATAAATCTCCCTCTCAATTGCCCTTTAATTCCATCCGCGCAAGCGTGACTGGGATTACCTGTTCTGACCAGGATAATTCTTCCTCAGTTCACAGTCTGCTAGACGGTGACCGGGCTAGTTGACATACCTGTCTTCAAAACTTGCCCGGTCGACGCCTCGACTTGCCATCCTGACTCTTTAGTACTAACGCCGCCGCCATTATGACACGTGTCGTGTACTGGTTGGCCTCGAGCAGCCAACGATCACGTCCTTTCAATTCAAATTTTTGGCGGTCTCAGTAGCCTATAAATGCACCATGCCCTCCTTCAATCTCCTCTTAGTGCCTTTCCTCCTTCTTCGTCGATCCAGAGCTCCTGCCCTTTCATTCTTGCCACTCCAGAGTTCCTGTTCGAAGGAGAAGCTTCTGACCTTAACTGGTAAGTCCTTCAACTCTTGTTATTGTTATTTCATTTGGTATTTCTCCTTTTAGGGTACCAAATCCGTAGGTTTTAGGACATACCCCTCCCAAAAACCCTCACTTGCCCCTAGTTTCTTTGCTGTTCTTCAATCCCAGTGATGAACACTTGAAGATCTGGGGCGGACAGGGCTCCAGGTCATCTTTTGATCCCAAAAAACACTGAGACCGAGCAAATTACAAGTTTGCCTTATCCTTAGTAGAAACCAAGGTCGACAAAGGGCTTGGTCACTCGACCGGGCTAATATCTGGTCCGCTTGAGCGACCAAGCTCCTTGGTCTACTTTTGCGACCGAGGTGGTCTGGCACTCTTCATGACTGAGCTACAGTCAAGCTCATTTTGCGCGCCCGCGCTTCCACTTACACTTGCCATCCTTTTCCTGCAAAGTCCAAGGGGACCACAGACCAAATAGTGAGGCTCTCAAAAATCGAGCAGCTGCCAAACACCAGTCTGCCAAACCGCTTCAGCCGAGCTAAACCAGCCGGCGATAAATGGGGCGATACCGCTTCTTGGTTGATACGCTGGCCGCTCTAGTCGCGTTCCGGGAAGAGTACGGTATCCCGGCCGACGTCCACCTAGAGCTCGGTGAAGAGGAAATGACCCCTTGGGACAGATTCGACCAGTGTCCCTTCACCGTGCTTTCCATCATAGAAGGTGGGCTCCGCTTTCCGGTCAACCCACTTATTTGTGAATTCTTGCGGCGTACTGGGCTAGCTCCAACCCAGGTTTTAACCAACACTTATCGAATAATCAACGGGGTCCACGAGCTGAACAACAGGTTAGGAACCAACCTAGGTCTGGCCGAGATACTTCGCCAATACACCTTAGGGCACACAGACGATGGCCTCGCTTACTATCTAAAGATCAGACCGGGCAAAGAGAAAATAGTGACCGGTACCCCGGATAAGGACTTGCATGACGATGACTTTTTCTGGGTGTCCGGCAACTATGAAACGGCGGAGGTGTCAAGCTAGTATATTAGCAAAAATTTCGGCGAGACATGTAAGCCGTGCTAATTGCTCGGTCAATTTGCCATATACCATTGCTCTGTACTTAACATTTTTCCTACTTTCCTTTGCAGCAATCGACGCTTTGCAAGCCAACTACCGCTATCCCAACGAAGCAGCCATCAGAACCGTGCTCTGCTACCTCAACCGGGACTACTACGACCTCCTCAGCTACACACCAACATACCGGTATTCAGCTCCACGCCGGAGTAAGGTCACAGACTTTCTCCGCGCTCCATCTCCGCCTCCAGATCCTACGCTTCCTGACGTTCCATTCATCCGTCTGACCGAAGCAAAGAAGATGGCCAAGAGAAGCCACATCAAGAACCTGATCACAGCCACCTCCACCGAGATACCGAGCATCCCAACCCGCTCCTCTACTACTGGGCAATCCAGCCAAACCTTAGTTGCATTGACGTCTCCCGCCGCCGGGCATGCCAGCAAAGACAATCGCTGGGCTGGCAAAAGGCCTCGCGCAGACCCATTCGCTCAGCTAGTTACAGAGCTCAACACCGAGTAGCCGGCCGTGACAGCTAACCCAATTCCGCCATGGAGGCCGCATCTTAAGCACCGGGGAAAGGAGATCCCGGCAAACGCCTCAGTCAAAGACGACAAGGAGCACCTACTCGCCTTCGATCTCTCCAAAGCTTTCCTTCTACCGAGCGACGTGGTTGGTAGCGACCATGTGCCAGACACCCGGTTGGTGAAATCCTCGGTCAAGTCCACGACCAGGGTAAGCATCTCAAACTTTTTACTCGAATTTCACAAGTGTTTGCTCGGTTTCCATTCTAATAAAACTTACTCCTTGCAGGCCATCCAAAAACAGCACTTGGTGTTGGAAAGGATCCACCGACTCTTGCTGAGGGTAACTGACTCAGCTAGCCAGGTCGAAATCCTTCAAATCGAGCTCGGGCGAGCCAAGTCTTCACTGGAGATGGCAAATTCTGACAACTCCAGATTGCTCGGCCAGCTTGGCATCACCGAGCAAGAAAGAGACGCGCTAAAAACCGAGCTGGAGGCGTCGAAGCAGACCAACAAGAAAGAGCTAGAGGACGCAAACAACACCGGCTTCAAGGAGGCCAAGGAGAGCTACACTAAGCAAGTTCGTGCCACCCAAGATATCTTCTTCAAGGCGGGGTGGAAGGCTGCTTGTGACCAGCTCGGCCAAGGACAAGGGACCGACGTATTTGCCTCTCCCCCAGCTGCCTTCCTGTTGACGTACCTTGTGCCGTATGCCAACGACGTCTTCGCCGCGTTCCAGGCTGAGGCCGAGGAAGAAGGCGAAGAAGAAACTGAGAAAAATGTCGAGGGAGAAAACCAAACTGAGCAACCTGGCCAAACGGAGACCGGCGTCCAAGACAGAACAACATCAGTGAACCTGGAGACGACTGGGGATGAATTCACTGACCTTTCCCCATTGGAGTAGTTTTTCTTGTCTTTTCGTTTTGAACATGTAATCGGGCTATCTGCCTCCTCCTTTTGTAATTATTTTGCACATCAATAAAAAGTTTTATTTTCATCAAGTGTTTGCACGGTCTTCAAGCTAAATAACTTCAACCGAACAAATTACCTCAGCAAAACAAACCATCTTGTTCGACATATTTAACCGGAAAAGACATCTCGGTTTGAATGATAAAGTCGAATAAATCATTAACTCAAACAACCAGAGTAAAACATTTTGATTATAATTTCATAGTGGAACAAAACATCAATTCGTTCAACCGGAGTAAAACATCTCGGTTGAGAATCTCAAAGTTGAGCAAAACATCAACTCTTTCAACCGGAGTAAACATCTAGGTTGAGAATCTCAAAGTTTGAGCAAAACACCAACTCTTTCAACCGGAATAAACATCTCGGTTGAGAATCTCACAGCTGAGCAAAACATCAACTCTTTCAACCAGAGTAAACATCTCGGTTGAGAATCTCAAAGCCGAGCAAAACATCAAATCGTTCAACCGGAGTAAAACATCTCAGTTGAGAATCTCAAAGTTGAGCAAAACATCAACTCTTTCAACCGGAGTAAACATTTTTGTTGAGAATCTCATAATTGAAAAGCAACAATCAGAATGCTAAGGCAAAGATGAGACACTTCTATATATTGACAAAAAGAATATTACATTCTGAAGTGTAAGGCAAAAAATTTCTTTGCACAAAATGAAAATAAAAGCTAAAAATAGTACAGTTTGGGGTTGGCCGCATTCCATGGCCGGGGTATTCCTCTTCCCTCTAAGTCCTCCAAGTGGTAGGCCTCCTTGCCCGCCAGACCGGTTATCTTGTAGGGTCCTTCCCAGTTTGCCCCTAGCTTGCGTTCACCTGGCACCAGGGTATTGCCCATGACCTTCCTTAAAACCCAGTCACCTACTTTGAACGGTCTGAGGTGCACCGTCTTGTTGTATTTTCTGGAAAGCTCTTGTTGGTAGGCGGCCACATGGATGAGAGCCTTTTCCCGGCGTTCTTCCACTATGTCCAATTCCAGGGCGATGGCGTCAGAGTTTAGCTCGGGCTCAAAACATTTACTTCTGAGGGTGGGCATACCAACTTCCAAAGGGATGACTGCCTCCATGCCATATGCCAAGGCAAAAGGAGTTTCCCCGGTAGATTGCCGTGGGGTTGTTCGGTAGGCCCAAAGGACGCTTGGGAGTTCTTCGGCCCATTTTTCCTTGGCCTTCTTAAGCCGTTTCTTCAACCCATCAAGAATGATCTTGTTTAATGCGTCGGCTTGGCCGTTAGACAGCGGGTAGGCCGGGGTAGAGTTGTAGAATTCTATCTTTAAGTCTTCACAAAACCCTCTGAATAGGTGGCTGTCGAATTGGGCGCTATTATCAGAGATCAGAATCTTTGGGACACCAAACTGCGTTACCACATTCTGCCAAACAAACCGTTTTACGTCCTTCTCCTTGATTGTTACCAAAGGCTCAGCTTCTACCCATTTGGTGAAGTAATCTGTAGCCGCGATGAAGAACTTCCGGTTGCCTGGTGCCGTTGGGAGTGGTCCCACTATATCCAGCCCCCACATTGCAAAGGGCCAAAGGCTGGTGAGGGGAAGAAGTTCCCTGGCCGGCTGATGGATTTGGTGGGCAAACTTCTGTCATTTCTCACATTTGCGAACATACTTCTGCGCATCTGCCTGCATGCACGGCCACCAATATCCTTGCGAGATAGCCCTGTAAGCTAGGGATTTGCCCCTTTTATGACTGCCACAGATGCCTTCGTGAATTTCGTACAGGAAGGCTTCCACGTTGTTTGGATGTACACACTTGAGATAGGGGCCGGTGAAGGACTTCTTGTATAAAGCGCCAGATGGAGAGAACCAAAACCTCTCTGACTTCACCCAGACTTTATGTGCTTCTTTTTTATTGGTGGGAAGGGTCCGATCTTTGAGGAATAGGATAATTGGGTCCATCCAAGAAGGACCTAGCTCGGTGCAGAGTACTTCTGTCTATTCGGCTTCCTCAATGCTAGGCCTCGGAAGGAATTCAATCATGAGAGGGCTGGGAGATGTGCTATCGACCATGGAAGCAAGGCTGGCTAATTCATCTGCTCGGCCATTTTCTTCCCGGCCAATCTGTTGGACCCTTATCGCCTGGAATCTCTTGATGTGGTCTCTTACCAGAGCTTGGTACTTTGCCATTCTGTCATCCTTAGCTTCATAAACCCCAGAAACTTGGTTAACCACAAGCTGGGAGTCACTGTAAACCATTAGCTCGGATGCGTGCATCTGAAGGGCGCTCTTGAGCCTGGCCAACAGCACCTCGTACTCAGCCTCATTGTTTGATGCGGGGAACCCAAGGGTGATAGAGTGTTCGATGGTCAACCCATCTGGCGAAATCAGAACTATGCCCAGCCCGGCACCGTGGCGGTTAGAAGCCCCATCTACAAAAAGTTTCCACATTTCGCCTACAAAGAGCTTCCAACATTCTGAAGGGTCTTGGGAGGCCTGAAGGTTGACGTTACCACGGTCGCTCGGCTATTCGGCTTCAGGTTCAATGCTGAGTGGTTCCACTTTCTCCCCCCTGGTGATGCGGCACTGGACAGAGCAGGTTGGTCGGTAAAACCCAACTCCATCGTCGCATCACCGGGTTGTTGTGTCGTATTGGTTGAAGGTTCTCTGGCTGGGCGCGCAAGTTCCGCGTCACCAACATCGCCGGGCTGCGTTATTTCGGTTGAGACCATATTCACCTCTTCGTCTGCCACGGCAAGATCCACCGGGCATACCGGATGAGTCCCCGGTGAGAATTCAGCAACAAAATCAGCCAATGTCTGGGCTTTTATGGTAGTGCGCGGTTAGAACTTGACGTCAAATTGTCCCAATTCCACCGCCCACTTGAGAATTCGACTGGAGAAGTCCGTCCGTTCGAAAGGCTTTGAGGGGGAACTCGGTCAAAACGATGATAGTATGAGCATGCAAATAGTGCGCCAACTTCCTAGAGGCCATCATCAATGCCAATGCAAGTTTTTCCAGCGGCAAGTATCTCGACTCTCCCGGTAGCAAGGTTTTGCTGACGTAGAAGATGGGGAGATGCTTGATTCCTTCCGACCAGACAAGCACTGCAGTGACTGCATGCTGGGAAATGGCCAGATAAAGGTAAAGTTCTTCGCCGGGCTTCGGTGTGACCAATAGTGGCGCTGAAGACAGATACTCCTTCAGCTCGGCCAAAGCCCTGTCACATTCTTCATCCCATGAGATTTTGGATTTCAAAGCTTAAAAGAACGTGCGACAGCGATCTGATGACCGGTTTATGAACCGGTTAAGCACGACGGCCATTCCGGCCAGATGCTATACGTCCTTAGCTGAGCTGGGCTACTTCAATTCTTGCATGCCTCAGATCTGTGTGGGGTTTGCCTCGATGCCTCGGTTTGTGACTAGGAAGCCCAAAAATTTTTCGGATCCCACGCCAAAGGCACACTTAGACACATTCAGGCGTAGCTTGTGTTGTTTGAGAATGGCAAACATCTCGGCTAAGCCAGACAAGTGGTCTGCTTGATGCCGACTTTTGACCACTATATCATCAATAAAAGCCTCCATTGTCCGGCCTAGCAGAGGGGCAAACATCTTGGTCACCATTCATTGGAAAGTTTCCCCAGTGTTCTTCAAACCAAAAGGCATGACCCGGTAGCAGAAGAGCCCCCTTGGAGTAGTAAATGAGGTGATTTCTCAGTCGGGGCCGTGCATGGCAATCTGATGATAACCGCGGTAGACATCTAAGAAATTGAGCCTGTTATGTCCAGCCGTTAAGTCCATAAGCTGGTCTATTCTGGGCAGTGGAAAGCTGTCTTTAGAGCAAGCTCGGTTGGCAGTCTTGTTGTCGACGCAAACTCGCCACTTCCCATTCTTCTTGGGCACAACAACTGTGTTCGAAATCCACCAGGGGTAGTGCACTTCCTGAATAGCTCGCGCCTTAAGCAAGTTCTTGACCTCCTCTGCGACTACCTCGGCGTGGTGCAACGCCGATCACCTCGTTCTCTGAATGATTGGCTTTGCGCTAGGAAAAACATTCAGGTGATGACAAATAAAGCTCGGATCGATGCCGGGCATGTCGTAAGGTGACCATGCGAAGACTTCAATATTTGCCATCAAGAATTCCACCATCTCGGTTATTTCCTGTGCGGTGAGGCTTGAGCCGAGCAGAAAGAACTTGTTCGGGCTGTCGGTGTCAATCCGCACTTCTATCAAATCTTCAACGGCTTTGTCCTCAGCTTTGGTGCCCATATCGTCTAGGACCCCCTGGTCTTTCGGTCCCTCTATCATTTGGACGAAGCCTTTGGCAGCCCGGCTCCCGTTCACTGCTACGAAGCATTGCTTCGACATGATTTGATCGCCCCAAACCTCCTCGATTGCCCCCATAGCCAAGGAGAATCTCATTACCTTATGGTAGGTCGACGCTACGGCTTGCATAGCGTGAAGCCATCCCCTTCCAAGGATTAGGTTATAAGTAGACGACACTTGCAATACCCAAAACTCCACTTGCTTGACCACGGATCCGCTTTGACCGGCAGAATAATTTTTCCCAAAGGCCACTCTGGCTGTGAGTTGAAACCAACCAGTGGCGAAGTTGCCGAAGCCAAGTCTGTATCTCGAAGTTTGAGCTATTTGAACGCATCATAATAGATGATCTCGACCGAACTTCCCTGGTCGATCAAGATGCGCTTGACATCAAATTCTTTGACGCGGAGTGTGACCACCAAGGCATCATTGTGCGGCGTCTGAATGCGCTCTAGGTCCCTTGAGGAGAAACTGATCACGTCTTTCTCTTCGGCCTTCCCCTTCTTGATCGCGGGCTGGACCGACAAAACTTCCCTCATGTGTTCCGCCTTCTTGATCATACCACGCGCCGGCTCTACAATACCGTAGATGACATTAACAACCCCTTGTGGGAGCACCTCTAGGTCATCCTGTCTACGCGGGTCACCCGGTGCTTGATGCGCGGCCTTCACACCCCCATCAATGTAGAGGTCCAAGTGTCCGGCTGCGACTAGCTCCTCAAAGTGTTGCTTTAGAGGCAAACAGTCCTCTGTCCGGTGTCTGCGCTCCCGGTGAAATGTGCAGCGGTACCGCAGATTAAAGCCTTTTTGCGCATCGCCTAACTTAGCAGGAAACCAGACATAATCCTCACCGCGGATTTCACTAAGTATACGATAGATTGTGATCTTAAAGACCGTGGTGATGCCCGTCCGAGCTTTCAGCCTTCTATTTGCATCAGCTACGTCGTCACAGGGGTATTCATCTTGGTCATTCCGCTGACCTCTACCCTGGTTTCGATGATTTGAACCCCGATAGGACTCATCGGCGCGATCATTTGAACGGCTGGCCTCCTGTCCGACCGCGTGCACCTTGCCAACCGACCTCTTGTCTGCTGCTACTGGAGTTGTCTTCGCGGTAGATGCTGCTGCATCATCCTCTACTCAGATGTGCTCATTGATGCGCTGCATGAGTTGGCCCATTGATGTTGGCTGGTGCATGATAAGCGAGTCCCGCAATCTATGTCTGACCGGGAGACCACGCTTATATTGTGTGATTGCCAGGTTGACCGGGCAATCCATGATCTCATTAAAAGTTTCCCAGTATCTAGAGTTGTATGCCTTGAGTGTGTCGCTCGGCTCCATCTTGACACTAAGAAGGTGGTCAATTTCCTTTGGCGTCCTGGTGTTGGTTTTGAAACGCGTCACAAAGGCTTCCGCAAATTACTGCCACCGTTAGATGCTCCCCTCTGGCAGCTCGAACCATTTCAAGCCCAGCTCGCCCAAACTTGATGGGAAGATAAGGCACATAAGAGCGTCATTCCGCCTATGACCGGCCATGACCTGTTAGAAGTGGCTTACATGCATGTATGGATCAGTCTTTCCGTCGTAGAGCGTGAACTTTGGCTGGTAGAAGCCCGCGGGGAGCGGAGTGATTTCTATCTCAAGGGAGAAAGGGGAGACGCTCAGCCTTGCCAAATCCGTGTCTAGGAGGAGTGGCACAACTGGGCGTAGTGGTGGCATTACGACCTCTTCACTGATGCGTCCCCCGTAAGAAAGCCGCTGGAGCGCCGGCACCCTTTGAGCCTCCCGTCGGCGTGCCCACTCTTTCAAGATTGCCCGCAAGTCCTCTGAGCGAGCGGAATAGGAATATCTCGACGTTGTCGCCGGATGTAAGGGTTGATAGGTACTATCTTGTGCGCTAGACTTCTCTGCATGCGCGTCGAAATCTCCAACCTTATAATTTTTGGTGATGAAAAGGGACGGGGTGTGTCGCTGGCTCTGACTGCCTGAACGGTGGGGTTGGGTGCGCTCACTATGGTCTCCCACTCCAGCTACACCCTTCCCTTTGACATGCCGCTTAAGATCCTCCATCTCTGCCGTCATTCTCCGGATGACGGCGTCTTGGTCCCTTAGCTTGTGTTCCAGACGTCGGGCGTGCGATTCTCTCTGCCGTCGGTATCCGTCTGGACTCCGCAAATGACCAAAGCTTCTTCCGCGTTTATCCCGCGTGTCTCTAGAATGTCCTCCTGGAGAAGTCTCTAAGTCCGCCATGTTAAGAACGGCGGGGAGTCCTTCTCTCCGTCTGGCAAACTCCGGGGTGGCACCGTCGATGGTGGACAACGGAATCTCGTCGTTGTTCACCATGCAAGGCGATCAGATGAACATGGAAGACAAGGTTTTGTTCAATAGTTTTTCCACAGACGACGCCAATTGTACGGGGAGCGAATATTCATGCAAGTTCGCACTCCTTTCTTCCAAGCCCTTGTCTGTCCGATCGACCTGCAAGCACAACGGCGGTGAGCTACCCGGCGCTGTGTGGCCGAAAAATCCCTCCGACGATCAAGTTAGAACACACACAGGGATAGAGTGAGAGAGGAGAGAGTTGAGTGTTTAGTGTAAGTCTCACCCAATGTTCATCTATTACGGCATAGGGGCGCAGACATGCTTATATACCTTCTGCGCCCCAAATCTACTCCCATTAGTCTCTCGACACGTGGTGCTGCTATCCCATCTGTCAGCACAAATCTAGCTGAACGTTACCTAACCGAACTGCCAGCCCACACTACTGGGAGCTTGGCAGCCTGGCTGCAGCATCTCGGCTATCAACGGCCGTGCTGCATAGCTAGCCAGAGCGCTTCGCTCGCCAAGCTCAATGACGACCGAGCTCGGTTGCATTTCGGCAAGCCAAGCTTGGGATAAGTCATGCTGGTTAGCCGTCGGCCTTCCTGCCGAGCTAATGCATGAATCGTGGAACCAAGTGAGGCTACGGTCATCTCGGCCGAACCCTCACTTGACCGGCTTCCGCACCAATAAGCCCAAGTAGCTCGGTTCCACAGCAACTGTGCCATTACCGAGCAAAAATCCTTTCTGGATGGGTCCAAGCTGCCACGGCCCAAATATGTTCGGCCCACAATTTGTCCGGCCATTACCACGGCCCAATCCAAATCATAAATCTCCCTCTCAAAAATAATTTAACAATTCCTCACTATTAATCCCCTCACTATCAATCCCCTCCATTCTATCTCCCAAAACAAACGAGGCCAAAGCACTGAAAGCATATCTGACTTATGCAGTAAAACATGACCTAATTATGGAAATATGCTATATTCAAGTACTCTTTTATGGATCCGATGAGTTCATTTTATTTACTAAAAAAGAAGTTTATTTGTTTTAACTTAAAAAAAATTAAATAATAAACGCATTAATCAAAATAATAGATTTTACATTATTTATGTAGCGTGAAATAAGTGTTATCTAATATTGATTTTAGAGATATATTATTTCTTTCTATGTATTTTATCAATGAAATTGCTTGGTTCAGGTTTTCTAAAAATATTTTTCAGAAAATTCTATTTTTTTATTTTTCGTATTTTTTTGTTTTTAGTGAATTTTTTTAATATTTTAAGTAATTTTTTTTTTAATTTTTAGACACACCAAACATAAATACACTTAAAAAGTATAATTTTTGTAAAAAAATATTTAAAAAATTCACTAAATACAAAAAATATAAATTAAAAAAATTCCAAAAATTCAGTATATTTTTAGTATTTTTGTGTATTTATTAATTTTTTGAAATATTTTTTTCACAAATATTTTACTTTTTAGATACATCTGAGTAAGGTGCATCTAAAAAAGCAAAACAAAAAATTCTTTAAATTTTAAAAATATTTACTAAAAACAAAAAAACACGAAAAACAAAAAACTCAATTTTCAAAAAATAAATTTAAAAAATTGAAACCAAACATAGTAATTATTTTTTTGTTAGGTATTTTAATAATATCTTAACAATTTAGTTGTTTTGTTTAATATTATATGGAATTTAAGAATTTTGTTCAACATTGCTAAAATATGCAATGGTGTTTGTTAATTCATATGCAAAACTTTAGTGGAGGTGAGTGAAATTTACCATTGAACAGCTAAGGTAACTAAGGTGCTATCTTGACATTTTGGGCCTTATAACATATTACATCAACAAATTCTGTTAAATGGTCTAATGAAAGATTAATAGTGGAAAAATCTTGATAATAGTTTTAAAAGTAAGGAAGGTCAGTATTATTATTGAAACCACCAGGGAGGTTTATGAAATTATGCTAAATCTCAGCAAATGTAAGTGTAATTTACGCTTATGTTTTAATTTTGTTGTTATGAGAGTATTCCACATTGAAAATTATATTTTATTGTCATGTTTATTGTGTTTTAAGAAGCTCAAGTCTTAATTTGCATTTTGGCCTGTTTGGGAATATGACTATTTTAGTTAGTTTATGAGATTAAAAAAGTGTATTTGTGATGATTTGTGGATTTGTTTTTGTAATTAAATAGATGGTTGTGAGCAGGGGCTGAGCTAACAAGGGCCCCGGGGGGTCACGTGCCCCCTGTCCCGGGTTTTGGATTTTTTTTTTTAAGCAAACATAAAGAAAATATTTTAAATAAAAAAATTTATAAAAATATTATTTTAAATGTCAATGACATTTTTAAAATAATAAGAATAATAATGGTTATTTTGATTGAAAATAAAGTGATTAAGATATTATTATCTATGAAAATTCTAATATAATGGTGATGTCTATCACTATTGATATGCAAACATAATTAATCTCAATGAAAATTTAGAATTTATTGAATTGTTAGTTACATTTGACATGTAGCGTTCATTCTCCATATGTGTCTTTACTATTGATTGGTGATATCACATGTTAATGAAGACATGGTATAGCTATTATATTGAATTTTTATGCATATTTTGTATAAAAAATTATTTTCTCATTATATAATTTATTTTAAAACTTTATATCCATGATTTTTTTTAATATTATCCATGATACACTAATTACAAATAATATTTAGCATATTTTGTTCTAGTTTTCAGAAAACAGTTTTCAAAAAATTTTACATTTTTATTTTTTGTATTTTAATGTTTTCAATAAATTTTTTTAATATTTTAAGCAATTTTTTTTTAATTTTTAGACACACCTAACATAAATATACCTAAAAAGTATTATATTTGTGAAAAAAATCTTTAAAAAATACACTAAATACCAAAAAAATATAAAAATAATATGCAAATTCAGTACATTTTTTATATTTTTGTATATTTATTAATTTTTTAAAATATTTTTTCCCAAATATTTTACTATTTGGATACATATCTAAGTAATGTGCATCTAAAAAAGTAAAAAGCTTGTTTAAAATTTAAAAATTATTCACTAAAATCAAAAAAATATGAAAAATAAAAAACTTAGTTTTCAGAAAACTGAATTCAGAAAACTAAAACTAAACACATTTTTTTTTTTTTTTTTTATCTTTCTTGAAGTTAATGGTAAAAATTTATGTGAAATATTTTTATAAAAAATTTTAATATTGTAATTAATAAATGTCCCTCTGATTTAATTTCTTGGCTCACCACTGGTTGTAAGAGAAAAAGTGATTAATTGGTGTATAAGATGTGCCATTTTATCTTATTCACTATTTTAGTGTATTTTGTCTACTATTTAAAAAAAAAAAAAAAGCTATTCCCAAACATAGCATTTAATTCATATTTTATTGCAATGAAAATCAAGTTGAAAAATGCAATTTGCGCGGTTGATTAATTGTACATGTGATTTAATTCATTTTTGTCCATGACAGACACGGTACAATGTCAGAGCCAAGTGCTGATCTTGTGATCGATATAGATAAAAAAGCTTGCTATAGATAAAAAGCTTCCTATAGAAAAAAGGCTTGCTCAGTTGCCTCCTATAGCATCTGAGTGTTGCATCTTTGAAGTACGTGATCCACTGCGCAATCAAAGCAAGGAAGCTTATGAACCAGAAGTAGTTGCTATTGGTCCTTTTTTTTTATAACTCGAGTGTTCGGGTCAACTTACAGGCACCTCGACTAATCTCTAAGGACCAATCCCACCCTCTACTAGCGGGGCCCATTTGCTATTGGTCCTTATCACCATGGTAAGGATAAATTGAAACCGATGGAAGATCATAAATCACTACAAGAATTTAGAGATTTAACGGCGTTTAATTAAAGGCGTTTGTTAAACGTCACTTTTTTTTCAAAATTAACGGCGTTTTTTAAACGTCGCAATTGTTATTAATTAAAACGGTACCGTTTGGTGACTAGGAGACGTTTGAAAAGCGCCTCCAAATCCTCTTCCCCTCAAACCCTATCCCGTCTCTCCAAACCTTTATTTTGAAAACCTATTTTGAGCACCGCCGTCTACATATGAAGTTCGAATCTCTCCCTCACTCTCTTTCTCTCAGGGGATCAAATCAATATGAAGCTGTTCTCTCTCGATTCGGTGATTCTTCTTTAGCTCGGTGATTCGTCTTGTTGAGCACAGAGCGATTGCGATTTCGAAGTTCGATTTTGAGCACCGTGATTTGGAACTCTTCTTCAGATCCGTGATCTTCGTCTTCTTCGATCAGAGGTTAGATATTTCTTCTGTGCTCTGTTTGGAACTCTTCGTCTTCTCAGATGTTTCTTCAGCTCCGTGAATCTCTTCTTCTGTGCTTTGTTTCCACTTTTTGCTGAAATCAGTATCTTCTTCGTTTCTAGTTTTGCTTATTGTTCTGCTCAAATCACTATTAGGTGATGATCGATGATTCATTTCAGTTTGTCTCTATTTGATTTTTTCTTTCTTTGCTTTTAAGATCTGCATATATACATGCAATTTAATTTGTCTATTTATGAATTATACGATGTATAAAATATGTGTTATTTTGTTATGATCAAAGCAATCACTTGATTTTCTTTTTGGTTGTCAAGTTTTACTTGTGAATTTTTTTTTTCTCCCTCTGCACAGTAATTACACAAACAGAAAATGGTATAAAAGTACATCAAAATTAATGGTAAGTAGTTCTACCTTCTTTTGATGCTTTATGTTTATGAATAAAATTAGAAGTTAAAAGAGAAAAACAAAAGAAAAGAGAGGAAAACAATACAAAGGTAAATTGAAATGTTTGTTTCTTAACAATTAAAGCCCTCATTCAGATCAGATGGTTCTTAAAGCTTTCACAAATTCCTGAAGTTACTGAGGTTCCAAGCTTCAGTGGGGAAGCACTGTCTTACTTGCAAGGATTGATTGATGGATTTACCATAAGCGATGCCTTGGAAGTTAAAAATATAGAGAAAGTGACAAACCATGATGTGAAAGCAGTGGAATACTTCTTGAAACAGAAATGCCAATCACATCCAGAGATTGCGAAGGTTTGAACTTGTCCTCCAGTTTCTTCGATACTAAAATGACCAGCTTTAGTACATTAACAATCTTGCCCATGCATTGATGCTGAAAGAAGCTTTGAACACTGTCATATTTCCAGTCATGGATGAGGTAATTAAGGCAGTTTGTGACATGGCTAAAGCTAATGCTCATGTTCCCATGTTTTCTCGCACTCATGGGCAGGTAGATGAATTTTTTATTTTAAAAAATAATAGATATATAGATGTTGCACTGCAATTCATGAGAGAGAGACTGCTCCATCTGATTAGTACCCTTCATACATTGGATCATCGAGAATATGCATAATCACTTAAAAATAACTAAATATGATGACTAAAAGGAAGAAGTGGAGTTGATGGAAAAATTACAACTGATTGGAGGAAAATGGTTTATTTACTTCAACTCAAATTGTTGGGGTATATGCTTTGTTGAGTAAAGTTGTATACTTAACCTGCCTGGCATATGGTGGCGCATGCAATTGTGTTTGAACAATGGTTTTAGAGCTAATAGAGTCATCAATAGATCACTCATTTGGTTTATTATTTTGTAGCCAGCTTCACCTACCACCCTTGGAAAGGAAATTGCAATTTTTGCTGTCAGATTAAGCAGGGAAAGGCTGGATATTTCTCAAGTTGAGATAATGGGGAAGTTTGCTGGTGCAGTTAGAAATTACAATGCACATCTTGTTGCATAACTTGATATTAAATGGCCTCAAATTGCAGAGGAGTTCGTGAAATCTCTTGGATTAAGTTTCAATCCCTATGTGACTCAGGTGTCTGTTCCATGCTCGAAATTTCTTCTCACTTCAGTTTTTATTAGATTTCTCTATAATTTTTTGCAGGCCAGAATAATTCCTAGAAATTTTATCTACACGTGTTAAGTTAGCAATCTGCAACCACATTTTAATGGCTCCTTTTGATATGCTCTCTGTTCTTTGTTGACTTGTAGAGACCAACCATCCACTACCGCGGCTGCTCTATGTATCAAAGCTAGAGAAGTCGGTAGTCTTTATTATCTATTAGTTACTCATTAGTGGACTCTCTTTCCAATTTTTTACATCCAGTCCTTGCTCCTTATTGTTTTTAGCAAATGCTTTCATAATTTAACCATGTGTTGTAGGTTAGTTGCTGCTCCAGATTATCAATGTGATAATTTGAACCACTGCTCTAATAATATTTTTTACAAACAGAATGATTATTTAGGGATATTTTTTAATGAAATTTACAGAACATTTGAACCACTGCTCCAGATTTTGCTAGTTGTTAGAATTTTTCTCATCTAATTTTAGTGGTGGTGATACAATGAGACATGCTTTCTGTTTTGGAAGTGAATATTTATTTTTGTACGTTATGTGCAGCGTGACTTAACTGATTCAACAGTTCTGAGGAATATGGGTGAAGGTTTAGGGCATTCTCTTCTTGCGTACAGAAGTGCATTACAGGGAATATCAAAGCTGCAGGTAAAAAGTTAAATTGAAAAACATTGCTGCATAATTACTAACTACTTTTCACCTTGTCAACGGTAAAGGTGTAGTAGTAATTATCTGCTTATTATAGGTTGTTTTCTTATGAAAATATTATGTCACACATTATTACTCTGATATTATTAATATGATGAAATTAGCATTTGCTATTTGACTTTTATCAGGCATGTGAAATTGAATTAATGCTTCATTTGTTATTTGAATGGGAGTTATTATTTTAAATGTTAGTTTTTTTTTAATGTGAAATTGAATTAATGCTTCATTTGTTATTTGAATGGGAGTTATTATTTTAAATGTTAGTTTTTTTTTAATGTGAAATTGAATTAATGCTTCATTTGTTATTTGAATGGGAGTTATTATTTTAAATGTTAGTTTTTTTTTAATGTGAAATTGAATTAATGCTTCATTTGTTATTTGAATGGGAGTTATTATTTTAAATGTTAGTTTTTTTTTAATGTGAAATTGAATTAATGCTTCATTTGTTATTTGAATGGGAGTTATTATTTTAAATGTTAGTTTTTTTTTAATGTGAAATTGAATTAATGCTTCATTTGTTATTTGAATGGGAGTTATTATTTTAAATGTTAGTTTTTTTTTAATGTGAAATTGAATTAATGCTTCATTTGTTATTTGAATGGGAGTTATTATTTTAAATGTTAGTTTTTTTTTAATGTGAAATTGAATTAATGCTTCATTTGTTATTTGAATGGGAGTTATTATTTTAAATGTTAGTTTTTTTTTAATGTGAAATTGAATTAATGCTTCATTTGTTATTTGAATGGGAGTTATTATTTTAAATGTTAGTTTTTTTTTAATGTGAAATTGAATTAATGCTTCATTTGTTATTTGAATGGGAGTTATTATTTTAAATGTTAGTTTTTTTTTAATGTGAAATTGAATTAATGCTTCATTTGTTATTTGAATGGGAGTTATTATTTTAAATGTTAGTTTTTTTTTAATGTGAAATTGAATTAATGCTTCATTTGTTATTTGAATGGGAGTTATTATTTTAAATGTTAGTTTTTTTTTAATGTGAAATTGAATTAATGCTTCATTTGTTATTTGAATGGGAGTTATTATTTTAAATGTTAGTTTTTTTTTAATGTGAAATTGAATTAATGCTTCATTTGTTATTTGAATGGGAGTTATTATTTTAAATGTTAGTTTTTTTTTAATGTGAAATTGAATTAATGCTTCATTTGTTATTTGAATGGGAGTTATTATTTTAAATGTTAGTTTTTTTTTAATGTGAAATTGAATTAATGCTTCATTTGTTATTTGAATGGGAGTTATTATTTTAAATGTTAGTTTTTTTTTAATGTGAAATTGAATTAATGCTTCATTTGTTATTTGAATGGGAGTTATTATTTTAAATGTTAGTTTTTTTTTAATGTGAAATTGAATTAATGCTTCATTTGTTATTTGAATGGGAGTTATTATTTTAAATGTTAGTTTTTTTTTAATGTGAAATTGAATTAATGCTTCATTTGTTATTTGAATGGGAGTTATTATTTTAAATGTTAGTTTTTTTTTAATGTGAAATTGAATTAATGCTTCATTTGTTATTTGAATGGGAGTTATTATTTTAAATGTTAGTTTTTTTTTAATGTGAAATTGAATTAATGCTTCATTTGTTATTTGAATGGGAGTTATTATTTTAAATGTTAGTTTTTTTTTAATGTGAAATTGAATTAATGCTTCATTTGTTATTTGAATGGGAGTTATTATTTTAAATGTTAGTTTTTTTTTAATGTGAAATTGAATTAATGCTTCATTTGTTATTTGAATGGGAGTTATTATTTTAAATGTTAGTTTTTTTTTAATGTGAAATTGAATTAATGCTTCATTTGTTATTTGAATGGGAGTTATTATTTTAAATGTTAGTTTTTTTTTAATGTGAAATTGAATTAATGCTTCATTTGTTATTTGAATGGGAGTTATTATTTTAAATGTTAGTTTTTTTTTAATGTGAAATTGAATTAATGCTTCATTTGTTATTTGAATGGGAGTTATTATTTTAAATGTTAGTTTTTTTTTAATGTGAAATTGAATTAATGCTTCATTTGTTATTTGAATGGGAGTTATTATTTTAAATGTTAGTTTTTTTTTAATGTGAAATTGAATTAATGCTTCATTTGTTATTTGAATGGGAGTTATTATTTTAAATGTTAGTTTTTTTTTAATGTGAAATTGAATTAATGCTTCATTTGTTATTTGAATGGGAGTTATTATTTTAAATGTTAGTTTTTTTTTAATGTGAAATTGAATTAATGCTTCATTTGTTATTTGAATGGGAGTTATTATTTTAAATGTTAGTTTTTTTTTAATGTGAAATTGAATTAATGCTTCATTTGTTATTTGAATGGGAGTTATTATTTTAAATGTTAGTTTTTTTTTAATGTGAAATTGAATTAATGCTTCATTTGTTATTTGAATGGGAGTTATTATTTTAAATGTTAGTTTTTTTTTAATGTGAAATTGAATTAATGCTTCATTTGTTATTTGAATGGGAGTTATTATTTTAAATGTTAGTTTTTTTTTAATGTGAAATTGAATTAATGCTTCATTTGTTATTTGAATGGGAGTTATTATTTTAAATGTTAGTTTTTTTTTAATGTGAAATTGAATTAATGCTTCATTTGTTATTTGAATGGGAGTTATTATTTTAAATGTTAGTTTTTTTTTAATGTGAAATTGAATTAATGCTTCATTTGTTATTTGAATGGGAGTTATTATTTTAAATGTTAGTTTTTTTTTAATGTGAAATTGAATTAATGCTTCATTTGTTATTTGAATGGGAGTTATTATTTTAAATGTTAGTTTTTTTTTAATGTGAAATTGAATTAATGCTTCATTTGTTATTTGAATGGGAGTTATTATTTTAAATGTTAGTTTTTTTTTAATGTGAAATTGAATTAATGCTTCATTTGTTATTTGAATGGGAGTTATTATTTTAAATGTTAGTTTTTTTTTAATGTGAAATTGAATTAATGCTTCATTTGTTATTTGAATGGGAGTTATTATTTTAAATGTTAGTTTTTTTTTAATGTGAAATTGAATTAATGCTTCATTTGTTATTTGAATGGGAGTTATTATTTTAAATGTTAGTTTTTTTTTAATGTGAAATTGAATTAATGCTTCATTTGTTATTTGAATGGGAGTTATTATTTTAAATGTTAGTTTTTTTTTAATGTGAAATTGAATTAATGCTTCATTTGTTATTTGAATGGGAGTTATTATTTTAAATGTTAGTTTTTTTTTAATGTGAAATTGAATTAATGCTTCATTTGTTATTTGAATGGGAGTTATTATTTTAAATGTTAGTTTTTTTTTAATGTGAAATTGAATTAATGCTTCATTTGTTATTTGAATGGGAGTTATTATTTTAAATGTTAGTTTTTTTTTAATGTGAAATTGAATTAATGCTTCATTTGTTATTTGAATGGGAGTTATTATTTTAAATGTTAGTTTTTTTTTAATGTGAAATTGAATTAATGCTTCATTTGTTATTTGAATGGGAGTTATTATTTTAAATGTTAGTTTTTTTTTAATGTGAAATTGAATTAATGCTTCATTTGTTATTTGAATGGGAGTTATTATTTTAAATGTTAGTTTTTTTTTAATGTGAAATTGAATTAATGCTTCATTTGTTATTTGAATGGGAGTTATTATTTTAAATGTTAGTTTTTTTTTAATGTGAAATTGAATTAATGCTTCATTTGTTATTTGAATGGGAGTTATTATTTTAAATGTTAGTTTTTTTTTAATGTGAAATTGAATTAATGCTTCATTTGTTATTTGAATGGGAGTTATTATTTTAAATGTTAGTTTTTTTTTAATGTGAAATTGAATTAATGCTTCATTTGTTATTTGAATGGGAGTTATTATTTTAAATGTTAGTTTTTTTTTAATGTGAAATTGAATTAATGCTTCATTTGTTATTTGAATGGGAGTTATTATTTTAAATGTTAGTTTTTTTTTAATGTGAAATTGAATTAATGCTTCATTTGTTATTTGAATGGGAGTTATTATTTTAAATGTTAGTTTTTTTTTAATGTGAAATTGAATTAATGCTTCATTTGTTATTTGAATGGGAGTTATTATTTTAAATGTTAGTTTTTTTTTAATGTGAAATTGAATTAATGCTTCATTTGTTATTTGAATGGGAGTTATTATTTTAAATGTTAGTTTTTTTTTAATGTGAAATTGAATTAATGCTTCATTTGTTATTTGAATGGGAGTTATTATTTTAAATGTTAGTTTTTTTTTAATGTGAAATTGAATTAATGCTTCATTTGTTATTTGAATGGGAGTTATTATTTTAAATGTTAGTTTTTTTTTAATGTGAAATTGAATTAATGCTTCATTTGTTATTTGAATGGGAGTTATTATTTTAAATGTTAGTTTTTTTTTAATGTGAAATTGAATTAATGCTTCATTTGTTATTTGAATGGGAGTTATTATTTTAAATGTTAGTTTTTTTTTAATGTGAAATTGAATTAATGCTTCATTTGTTATTTGAATGGGAGTTATTATTTTAAATGTTAGTTTTTTTTTAATGTGAAATTGAATTAATGCTTCATTTGTTATTTGAATGGGAGTTATTATTTTAAATGTTAGTTTTTTTTTAATGTGAAATTGAATTAATGCTTCATTTGTTATTTGAATGGGAGTTATTATTTTAAATGTTAGTTTTTTTTTAATGTGAAATTGAATTAATGCTTCATTTGTTATTTGAATGGGAGTTATTATTTTAAATGTTAGTTTTTTTTTAATGTGAAATTGAATTAATGCTTCATTTGTTATTTGAATGGGAGTTATTATTTTAAATGTTAGTTTTTTTTTAATGTGAAATTGAATTAATGCTTCATTTGTTATTTGAATGGGAGTTATTATTTTAAATGTTAGTTTTTTTTTAATGTGAAATTGAATTAATGCTTCATTTGTTATTTGAATGGGAGTTATTATTTTAAATGTTAGTTTTTTTTTAATGTGAAATTGAATTAATGCTTCATTTGTTATTTGAATGGGAGTTATTATTTTAAATGTTAGTTTTTTTTTAATGTGAAATTGAATTAATGCTTCATTTGTTATTTGAATGAGAGTTATTATTTTAAATGTTAGTTTTTTTTTAATGTGAAATTGAATTAATGCTTCATTTGTTATTTGAATGAGAGTTATTATTTTAAATGTTAGTTTTTTTTTAATGTGAAATTGAATTAATGCTTCATTTGTTATTTGAATGAGAGTTATTATTTTAAATGTTAGTTTTTTTTTAATGTGAAATTGAATTAATGCTTCATTTGTTATTTGAATGGGAGTTATTATTTTAAATGTTAGTTTTATTACAGATATTTGAATGGGAGTTAATATTTTGTATGTTAGTTTTATTATAGGTATTTTTTTATTAATTGAATGAGAAACTAAATTCAATATTTTTTACAGGTATTCTTTTTAATTTAATCAAATAAAATTAGCATAATATCCCCAAAAAAAAAGAAAAAAAAAAAAGGAAGATATGACGGCGTTTCTACAAACGCCTCCTAATCCCTCAACAGTAACGGTAATATTTTTAAAACAGATACGACGGCGTTTCAAAAACGTCGCTAAATATTGTTGGTGACGTCAGCGTGTGTGTGGTGGGACATTTGGCGGCGTTTTAAAAAACGCCGCCTGTACTAATATCACGACGTTTTTAAAACGTCGCAAAGCTACAGCGACGGCCGCAGCTTCGACGTTTGGTACTAAACGCCACAAAAGGAATTAGGGGCGTTTTTGATACATATGGCGGCGTTTTTTAAACGCCGCTAAAAGTGCGATTTCCAGCAGTGAATTACGTTACTTGCAACAGTTTCTTGAAAGAAGAAATGGAACCAGTGTGGAAAACTACAGTGGCGATGCGAGATTCGGAAAAAGAGGCACGCAACTTTTACGCAGATCCCATTCGCCTTGATTTAAATGAGTTTGTGGAAATGATGCTTCTTGACAGTTGCTTCATCATCCAGTTATTTCACAAGTTTCTGAATATGGAACTCCGAAAGGATGACCCCATTTTCCAATTGGCACATATTAAATCGAGCATAAGGGGTGATTTAATGTTATTTGAAAATCAACTTCCATTCTTTGTCCTCATGAAGTTGTTCAACATGCCCCAAAATTTTGCAGCCTCACTAAACAACTTCGTTCACATGTCCCGTGCATTTTTCAAAGCGGCAAAACTGTGTGTACTTTCAGTGCCTTCTGTTGGAGATCTAGAGAAACTTGACATCAAACATCTTCTAGGCCTGTTGCATTATTGTTGTTGCTCTGAATTTCATTCAATGGCATCCCAAAATGTTCCAATAAAAGAAAAGTTCCTAAAGTCTTCGACAGAGCTCCATGAAGCTGGGATCAAATTCGAGAAGGATGAGGAAGGGAGTTTGTTCAACATAAAGTTTGCAAATGGGACAATTGAAATCCCAACTTTAGAAATTTAATTTTATACGAGAATTGCCTTCCTGCTCATGATACTTCAAGGAATTATTTCACTGTATATGTGAACTTCATGGATTTCCTCGTGAACTCCTCAGAAGATGTCGAAATACTGAGTCACCATGGAATTATTCATAACCTTTTAGGTGACAATGCGGTGTTTTCCACTGTGTTGAGCAAGCTCGGCAACAATATCGTGATACCTTTTTTGGGTTACCCTGAAGTTTATAACAATGTGAACAAGCATTGCAAGGAGAGTTGGAACTGATGGTTGGAGATCTTAAGACGGGATTATTTCAACACTCCATGGGCACTCATCTTGTTTCTTGCAGCTCTTTTGTTGCTTGTACTCAATGTGGTACAAACTATATTTTCTAGTCCTCTTTTTGTCTAATTTTCCAAGATTTGCTTCAAGTCCTGTTTCATGTTATGTCATATGATGTTTAGATAAGATAAACTATGTAATAATGGGAGCCATGTGGGTTAATTTCTTTTCTGTAATGAATAAAATCTCTTTTTTGTTTGGCAAACAAAAAACAAATATATATATATATATATATATTGATCAATCAGTCCAATGCTTCGGAAAATACATTCAATGACAAACTGACTTTGATTAATTTCTGAGCCCACTTTACAAATTTTGAAAGTGAGACAAAATAGTAGTGGCTTAATAGAGTTTAATGACTAAAATATTAATTTTTTTATCGATTTTATTTAAGAAAAATAGGCAGATGGTTTAAATTGAAAACAAATAAAAAGTTTAGAATTTTAATTGATAAAATTATAAATGCAAATTTAATTTATAAAGGTCAAACTCTGAATTTTTATTGGTATAATTTCCCCAATATGTTTTAAACAAACTCCATTTTGTTATGGTTCTTGGCATATCAATTTTTACTTTCAATTGTAATAGGCTGAATATTTTTTTATTGCTTGAGGCCAGAGGCCCCCCCCCCCCCCCCCTCAAAATAAATAAATACATAAAAATAATAAATAAAAAATCATGTGGGGATCAATTGAAAGGAAAATTATATATAAGTAGTGTTGTAATCAGTCTAAATAAATTGAAATGAGTGTTGTTATTAATACTCTATTTATTGTTTTGGACCTTTCATTTTTTGATTTTTTCTATTACAATAAAGAGAACATCAATCATTTTAGGACACTCCATCTCACAATTAAGCTCACAGCCACTAAATCATTAGATAGGGTTTATGAAAGCATCCAACTCCATCATCACCTATGCATCTTTCCCAAACCCTGCTCTCAAAACCTTGAGAACCCACTGGCGGTGATATTGCAACAGCAACGATGGCAAACATTCGATTCCATACACTTCTCTGGCAATGGCAATGAGTGGGACAATCACAATTTCATGATATGAGAAGAGTATAACTGTTGGAGAAAATACCAGAAACTAAACAATATTATTGATAAATGATGCAAAGAAAATGAGATACAAATAGATCAGGCTGAGGCACGGATATCTCGTTTTCTTTAAGGAGATCAAGCCCACTGCGGTAGGAAGAATCCAAATACCGATGCAGCAGTCACAATACTATGACTTGTCCCCTCCAGGATACAACAGCCCGACCACTTGTCGTATGGTTCAGGCCAACTCTGCACAAGATGGTGAACCCAAAGCTCCACTAATAAAACACCCTTCTTTGCTAGTAATCTCTCTTGTATAGAAAATAGCTTATCTCTATAGATAGAAAAGAGTAGACTATATATATAGGCTATAAGGACCTTACAGTTACACCAAAAATAATGACCATTAAACAAGAAAATGGTTACATCAAAATAATGACCATTAACCAGGTTCATAAATTCTATTAAACCTCTATTTATTACCAAGAGGTTACCAAAGTAATAAAACCCCATTAAGAAAAAGATAAACCAATAAATAAATATAAGATATTAAAATGGTCCAACAATCCCCCACTCATTTTAATATCAACAAGGATAAAAGAGATTACCAAACAAAGATAGACTAGTATGCATCATGAAGGTGTGCTCTGCATTGAACCTTCATTAGTGAAACAGCAACCTCTACTCCAGAGTCAGTAGTGGTCTCAGACTTGAACTATGACTACTTAGGAAAAATAAAGTATTACTGCTCACACATAATAATCCAGATATTGACATGAGTTTTTAATAGCCACCACATTACAGCCTTGTTCTAATCCCAGTTTTCATGAGCATATTTGAGAATAAGCCTAGTTCTCATAGAAAGCGGCCCCACTTTCATGCTCACATAGGTGAAATCTGTCAAGGATGTTCCTGTAATTTACACACCCCACTCAACAAGAGCTACAGAATTTCATTAAGAGTATAAAAACTCAACCCTCCAACATTACAGGACAAATGCACTTACATCATAGGGATGGATAACAAAATATTAAAGAGTGCATTTTTACAACCACCATATGATTCGTTCTTCCCATTGAACCTAGTTACAGGATCTCTGGTCCCTAGGTTGGGTATCCTCATACATGG